>BJCM01207294.1:10000-16928 GCA_018326385.1 Flaveria bidentis
GTCACCATTAACTCAATTAATCATAATTTTCATATAACAAAATTAAGTTGATGAAATATAAAAGGGTTATCATCATATCTGCAATGTACTAAAATTTGCCCCTAAAGAAAGTCTAAATTTATTGAAAAAAATTATATATTTTGGCGGTGAATCAATGAACATAAAGTCGTTGGCAGTCCCTATTTTGGATCATAAATGTGAAGTCCTGCCAACCGAATCCGGCTGCACTTAAATGAACTAATATTAGTTTGCTGGCTGGCTTAATTAATTACAATAACATAAGATATACATCATCTTCACTTCTACGATCTTCCAAACTACTTGCAAACATTCCTTTCATCTTTTTATATATCTCAGTGTTCAACAATTCAACTTGTTGATGATGCATGTGACTTACCTCGGGGTTTTTCAATTTATGTAACTATCCAATGTACTCTCAATTACACACTTTTACTTTCTCTTAAAATCTTAGATTTACAATAAAACCATATATGACTCATATATGACTGTTTATATGACACCTTAGGTGAATCAATCAATATTGTTTTGTTCGGTACATAGGAGAGATACTAGGTAATACTTCTAAAATATCATAAACTTATTCTAGACATATTGATTGTGGAGAGGAGATAACTTGATACTAGTGATGTTTAATATTTGAATTGGGGTTAAAAAACTTGAAACTCAATTCGATTTTCGAGTCGATTCAAATCGAAATTCAAATTAAAAAAATACATATAATATAGTTATTTATTTAATATTTTATATAAATGAATTATGTAAACATACATATATTCAATTATATGAATTATACTTTAAATTTATGTTTCTAGTTTTCTAACCTTGTTTCATTCTTTAGTTATTTTATATACTAACAAATTAGTTTTGAAAATAAAACCTAAAATAAATTTTTTTGGTGAATTCAAATTTGATTTGAATTCGACAATCAAATTCGAACGTGGTCCTGAATTCGTATATAATCGAATCCTTCCAATTTTATTCGAATAATTTGATTTTATTAATTTGAAAATCTAGAATTCAATTTGTTGAACACCTGATACTACCTAACCATGTCATGTAGACACTATTGCATGTTCCTTAATTTCCTTGTTACGAGCTAAGGCAGTGGAGTAACCATGATTTAGTTGATTATTTTCTTCTGTTTGTTTCATATTTGTCTTTTAAGTAGTGTAAGAACATTCACTTAAGATTCTTTATAAATATGTGATTGTGTTTCTTATATTATAGGGTATATGATTGTGAATGGATATGAGTGGAAAGTAAAAAAAATTACCATTCATCTATAAATTTGACAAAACATTGTTCATCCCTTATTTAATATTTTTGAAAGTGTTTGTGAGTGTAGGGAAAATTTATGATAAATGTTTAGAAAAATATTATTTTATAAAAAAATTAATAATTTTAGTGTAATTATAAAGATGAAGATAAATAATATATTATAAATGCTCTAAGATACTGAAATAATACTATTCAATGATATGTGTTTTTATAACTAAGGGGAACCATCCATATACAAAAAATAAACTAGAAGCCTAAATATCTAATTTGACCCATAGTTTTGATATAACTAAACTCTAATAGTATATTCTCTATAAGTAGAATTTCTTTTGATTAAAAACATCTAAAAAATTGCCTTAAAATATTTCCTCTCAAATCTCTCCTTTTGTTTTTGTGATCAACAACACTAGATATCACACGATTGAGGAGTAAGTCTCAAGAATAAACTCAAAAATCTTTGAATCATACAAAGATAAATGCAAGAACCGATAACACAAACAATAAAACAATTACTCTATCTAAACTAGAATAGCAACAATATGTTGCTAAACATTACATAATGAAAAAAATGAGACATCAAGAAGATGTCATCAAACAATATCAATAGACGAACACAATCGAATGAATGAAATATGAAAATCCAAAAAAACCTAACACTCGATTTATTTTGAGAGAGAGAGAGAGAAGCGATGAATATATACTTGCACATTTAAGCGAAGTCCTGCCATATTAGATTTTTTTATCTACACCCAACGCTTAACATATTCATAAGTTTTGCATATTGATCGACAAACAACTGATAAGAACCGGATTGACTAGGAGCATTTTCAAATACAAAATTATTACTCTTAGCATCTCTTAATTATTTGGATACCCAATAATTATTTGGATACCCAATCAACTCATAACATCTCTTAACATAATGACTAGTTATACTACAATTTGAGTATTTTCAAGATGAGCCTTTAGTGAAACTTTTATTTAAACCATTAGTTTTAGCAACAAAAGCAGCAAGCTCTGAAGAATTTGATGATAAAGTAGCCTTACCTGGTTAATAAGATGATTGATTGGGTGTGAAAGGAATGAATTTGATTCATAAGATAACGCTCGCAAACACAGTCAACTCATAATATTATTAAAGAAAAAACAAAGAATACAAATCACACAAAAGAATGCAAAATAGAGAGAATGCAAGCATATAATCAGGGGATGCCTCTTTTTGTATCAATCAACAATGATGGTCCTCCTAACCCAGTGATGTAGGCGGAAGCATAACAGATTTAAGTGAACCTATTGATTCACAAATAATACAAGGAACAATTCTTTTAATTTTCACTGATTCTCACAGAATACTAATAATCAAGATAATCACACATTGACACATACTTTGTGATAGAGTGAAAATTGTTTATTTTTATAAACTTTAAAATTGATCATCTCCCAATGTTTACATGACTATAAAAAGCAAAGCAAAAGTCGAATAGGCCTCAAAACATAAATGAGCCAAAAACTTAACCATAAAAAAATTCAACAAAAACTAGAAATAAGACAAAAAGTAAAAACAAAAAAAACTCATAAAATAAGTCGTTTTTAAGGTGGGGGCCGTTTTGACTGGTTGCACACCCTAAATAGAGACTTTTAACCCAAGTTATGACCATTTTAATGAAGCCCTATTGAACAAGAAATTATGAGCCTTCAAAAATGAGATAGCTTGCTCCTTCAAACTTGGTCGCGCACCACCCAGCTAATCATGCCTATCATGAATAAATCATGATACAAACATGTTTTACCATACCAAAAGAGAGGAGACAGAATATCTTACAACAGGGCCGCCCTACACAGGTATTCCAAACCAAATGATAAGAAGAAGAAAATACTAGAAGCCAGTTTAAGGTTTTACCCTAATTTGAATAAGAACCATTAAAGAGATCAACAACCCAAGCCACTACAGGATGAGATCACCGGCAGTAGTATAACCACATTCAAGCAAACACAACCTAAAATTAGAAAATTTTGAATAACCCCATAAGACCCAAGAACTCCTAAAGGATTCGCCCACTCACAACTAACAACCAATAGTTCATCCTGAATATCGACTTAAATAAAATAACTTAATCATTTTTTAGTTATGAGTTTGTTAGAAGCTTATTTAGCATAAGTGAAGTCCCAAATTCGTACATTGGCTACTAGACGACTATTGAATTAAGTTGTATACATTAATTAAATCATAAGATTGCAATAATAATCTGCATTGTGGTGTGTTGACTGTTGACATGCTGTGAAAGTGAAATCTTGCTTTTGTTTACGAGGAAAGTTACAATTTCATATTGGGTCGGGCCCATGCTCAAATGGCCCATTTTTCACAAGCATATTCTATTGGAATCGGGTTACGGTATACAAACTTCCATTTCACGAACAAATTGACTACACATGGCCATGGGGTTTTATATCCCTATTAATAATACATAGATTGATATTAGCGTGTTAAAACTTTTATCTTCCTTCAACCCATAAGCCATTACTACTCACCTACAAATGTGACCCCAATTTAATGTAACAAATCGCAATCAACATGTCTTTTTAAGAAAAACGCTACAAAAAAATGCCAATAGTTTGGTTTGTATAGATTTGAGAATCACATAAGCAACCTTGTGTTCTTGTCCATTCCATTTAACGCATTGTATTTGAGACCTTTAATTAAGCAGGGGGTTGATCTACCATCTGAGTACCAGGGTGTTGCACTATAAACAATTGTTTAAATTAAAGTTGTTCACGATAAGTTTACAAGCATATAACAAACATATGTTATTTTATAAAATAAAAATCAACATTCTTAATCACATACTAAGACATAATCACCTTAAATAAATATAAATTTAAGCATTTGATTATAATCATATACAAGCATTCACATTTGAGTCTCCATTTCTATCTATATCTCTAAAATACGGGAATTTTCTCTATTTTCAATTCCATAAACTTTCTCTTCATCTCTATTTTTAAATTAAAGTTTCATGAATAATGACTACTTCAAAAAAAATAAGATCTATTATCCAGCATCACTATATATGTTTATATATATAAATAGAAAAAGAAAATAATAGACTAGGTAGAATATTAAATTTAAAAAAAAATCCCTAAGAAGAAATAAGAGAGTGACGTATGACATATTTAAAAACTAAGGCTATTGGCATTGTGGTCCAAAAAAACGTCTAAGACTCGCACAAAATTCATCACTTCTTTTTGCATCTCTAATCGCAAATAACCTCCAATCTCAGAACTGCAAAATCACACATACATCAACCATGGCGCTGCCCCACCCTCAAGCTCTCTCATTACTCACACCGACCTCTGGCCATCGCAACCATCATCACCAGACCGATTTAACTTATAGTGTTTTAATTTGTGAGAACATACACTTTCGGAATTAAAACTCGCAAAAAAACAATTGTTAAGAGCAATCCTTCTATGCGTGACGGACATGACGTTTTGCCACCAGAAGGTGGTAGCCATTCAGACCTTCTTTTTCCTGCACGACAATGGTTCAACCTTCTCCTCCCGATCATAGCTTAGGTTATATATAAATCAAAATCTTGAAAGATTTATGTGTCAAAGTGCGCATCCAACAAAAAAAAACACCCTTGGAATGAGTAGAACCCATGACCACAAAGATAGTGAAGCCATGAACTAATCAACTAATCTACACATGCATAAGCGAACATATTTTGTTTGAATAATATTTAACAAGTAAATGAAGAAGTGGGCAAGGTGGAGTCCACCATTCGGTTCCTCAAACGGGGTAAGTTGAACCGAAGATACATAGGAACTTTCTGAATCATTGACCTTGCTAAATAAATATGCATTTGTTTGGTAAATATATTCAAAGTAGTTAAACACTGACCTTACAGAAGTATTTGATGCGCATATGCATCCAGAAGTAAAAAATACCCGACATGCAATGAATAACATCCATTAATTTTCTAAGCAAGGAGCGATTTAATTAATTATATTATATAATTTCTTATATTCAACCATAGTGACCGGTGACATTTACAAATAATAATTATAATTATAAATACGTTGTTGAGATGTCATAGTCATTGTTAGGTTCTAGTTATGCAAACATTATTTAAAATTTTAGATAGAGTTAATTAAACATGATCTATGTGGTTTAGGTATAGTGATAGGTTGGAGCACTAAAGATTCAAGTTTTGTGGTTGTAGCAAGTTTGGTTGTTAACATTAACTTGTTAACTTTGTTGTTACCTTCAATGGTAATTTAGTCTTATGTCACTTATGTGAAAGATTGTTTGTGTAATTTACATGAAATTGTATGTATCTATATTTATTAATAAAACAATAACTATGGTGTCACGTGTCATTCTTTTATGATTTTTTTTTTCATTTCCCGCCTAATTATGTATCTGTTCTTAATGTTAGTCTAAGTTCATTTGACAAAAAATCAACTTATGATACAAGAGATATTTAGAGAAAAATTGAAAATTCAACCCTAAATTAAAACACATTTTTTGGAAATAAAATCATACCTGATATTTATTCTTTCTTCAAATAAATTATCAGCAAAAACCGTAGAAATCATTTATGATTTTCTTCATCTATGAATCGATTTCTTTATTGTGTGTTTCATTAAATACTCGGTTTATATTTGACTCTTGATAAAAGTTACGAGATTTGTTTCATCGACTACTCTATAATTTGAAGGAATTCATGGGTATTTGTTTTTGTATATAAAATCATGCATGATTTTAAAATATTTCTCAACCATCCTAGCTTTACGACCCTTGTGATTTGTCTTTATAAAGTCTGATGACATCACATTCGATAAACTTCATCAACATTCTCATTTTGGCTTTGGTTTTATCAAGTTTTCTTAAACAAAAGCTATTTTTTGTTATATTTAAGCTTTCGTCTTCTGCAACTATAATTTATCATATCATTGTCTATAATTGTGTTTTTAAATTATTATTATTTTACTTTCAATCTTTTGATTCGAAGGCGATCTACTTCAACAATTCATTTGTAAAGATGTATTACATGCTTTTATTTTATAAACTTTTTTATTTCTTTTTTATGTGTAATGCCATATTATTATTATGTTTGATTAGAATTCGTTTGATATGTACAAATTGTATTGATGTATCTGGAAATATAATAATGAAAATCATACTGTTATTTCATAGTTGACTTTAACACCTTCAGAACAAATGATTACTTTTGAATTTCAAAGAAGACAATTTCTGGTAGCAGTGTGTTTTGCAATGACAATAAACATGAGCCAATGACAATCACTATCTAAAGTTGATTTGTTTCTAAACAATGATCATAGTTAGTTCTATGTTGTATTATCTCGAATTAAAAGTAGACAAAGATTAAAATTATTAATATAAATAGTGATAGAAAAATCACCAACAAAATATCAAATGTTGTATACAAATAATTTTTTGGATGTTTATGAATTTGAAATTTTATTTTTCATATTCAATTTAATTTTTTATTACTTAAAATTCTTATTTATAAGTTTACTAGCTTTAGTAAACCCGTGTATTACACGGGTTACTAAATAAAATAATAATATAATAAATTTATTAATTATAAGATTATATTTCAAG
>BJCM01207296.1:0-37064 GCA_018326385.1 Flaveria bidentis
ATATATATATTTCTTTGTTCTTCATTGTGTAACTTTGAAGCTTTATTGATCATATATATATATATATATATGTATTATATGTATATATATATATGTATATATATATATATATGTGTGTGTTTCTTTGCTCTTTATTGTGTCTTGCAACTTTATTGATATTTACGGATTTGAGTTCATTTCTTGTTTACATATTGCTAGGAGCTTACTTTTTACATATTTGAGCATTTTTCTTCTTATTCTTCACTAACTTTTTTTCAAATGGCTTTCATGGTTGATTTAGGTTCATTCTTCATCATTACTTGGTCCACAAGTTATTAGAATTAGTGAATATTATGGATTTTAGTGTTATACCTTCGTCAAAAGCATGTTCAATCAATTAGTTGAACCTATAGATGATAGACTATGAATTCAACTTCAAGGGACTCCAATCCATATAGACAACAACAGTGATATCTCTGTCATAGAGAATCCGCTGCAACACTTAAAAACAAAGCACATCAATGTCATGTATCATTTGATTAGAGATAATTGTGAAAAAGGAATTAATAAAACTAGTCAAAGTTAACACAAATGAAGGATACACTGATCTGTTCACAAAAGCTTTTGATGAAAAGAGATTTAAATATCGTGTGTCAAAACGTGCTTACAATGAGAGAAACTTTACGATATATAAGAAGTACTAGTTTCACAGACAGTTTCGGTGGTTAGCAAAACTGTCTAGCCTATAACATAGTTTCGCCAATGACGCAACAGAGTTTCGCCCAATGACGAAACATAGTTTCGCCAGATGAAAAAGGTTTGCTGACTATGAGCAAAATACAGTTTCGCTGGGCTACAAAATCTACAAAATACAAACTACAAACTAAGTAAACTAACATTAAACCTATTACAATAATAAACAAAAGTAAACTCTAACTATGGTGAGTCCAACCTATTATTAATCATTAATACTACCAAAGGTTGGGCCTCACCTATAGGATCTTCTGATTCAGCTCCAGCAACACCAGGTTCTTTTCCTTGTGCACTCGCTCTTGCAAACTATCTTGTAAGCTCCTATACATCCATCCTCACTTCATCAGCTTGATAAACATTTTTAGTAAGCTCCCTGGCCTCAGCTCTCACTTCCTGAGCCTTGATTGCAACCTTCATAAACAGGCTTGCCTAAGTTCTAGTCTCAGCTCGTACTCCACCCTTGATGTGGTTCTCACATAGAACCACTAGATCCTCATCACAAAAGAAGAAGAATTCCATAGGATCAAAAAGTTTTATTTTTGCTTCATCCTATACTCTGATCATAACTTCCCTTTTGTTATTATCATAGAACCATTTTTCAAATTTCTGCAGCTTTGGGGGAAGTGGATCAGGTAATTTCACTCTATTCACTGTCTCTGCTGGCTTCAGCTTCAGCATAATTTTCCCTTTCCCTTTCACCAAATCTTTTTCTTTCTTTGATCTCCTCCTTTCAGTCTTCATAAATCCAAAGGTTTCAAAATTATCATTAAGCCCCTTTTTAGTTTCCTGTTCTAGTAGCATAACTCTCTCACTTATGTTTGAATCTAGTAGATGAATCTTAGCTAATCTTCTTAAATCCCATTTAGGAAAAGTCGTGAATGCCTTCCTCTTTTGTTGATATGATATTCCCCCTCATCTTCAATTTATCATGAATATCTTCAAACCAGCATTATACTTCCCGTTGATGATTCTTTTATTAGATTCCATCTTGCTTTGCTCTTGAAGATTTTGAAATAAAGGAGTCAATTGTTCTTGTTCCATATCTTTTGCAAGCTATTCTTCTTTGTCCAATTCAAAAACATCTCCTTCCATTGAGCTTCTTTAAGCCACATATGTCAATGAACGCTCATCCATTTCATAAAATTTAGGGTTAGAGTCATAATCAACCAACTATTCCTCTATATCCTCTTCTTTATCAACCAACTTCACCTCACCTTATTTTTTCTAGCATCATCACCTTTCTTTGTAAACACTTCAACATTGTCAGATCTTTATCTATATCAAACCCCAGATTTATGAATCCAGCCTCTACAACCTCATTAGCAGTTCCTGCACCCCTTTGTTTTTCAACATCACCAGATTCACCAACTCTAGAACTACGAACACGAGAATCACCAATATTTGCACCACTAACACAAACATTACCATCACCAGTACCACCATCACCACTAACACCAGAACAACCAACACCAACACCAACACCTTCTCTACTTAAGCCCTTTCCTACCCTAGCTAAACTACCTTCTTTCAGAAATGAGTATTTTGACGTATGTAAGATCATCTAACTTAGTTTGAGTTAACTGATTTGGCAGGCTAACATTTTCTTTCAACTTATTAACTTTTTTCAGTTATCTCTTAATCAACTCCTATTGATCTATCAACATTCTCTTCATGTGATCGAACATCTTATCTTTCTCTTTTTCTCTTAGTTCTTGGTTAATCAACTTTGTCTTTATCATTCTTAACTCATTCACCAAAGATGTATTTAGATTTCTAATCACATCTTAATCTAATTCAGATCTGGCATCTTTTCTTTCATGAGTTTCAGAAAAAGCCTATTGTTTGTGCTTAGATCTTCACTTAGTTAAATTAGTAGGCTCTCCCTAATCTGTATTCTTCTTTGAAAGCTTCTCCCATTTGTGCCCTAAATTCCTCCTCCACTTCACTAATCTCTTCTTCTAAATTGTAATCTTTGTCTTTTACATATCCCTTTCTTTTCTTGATTGCTTTAGCTTGTATTTCTCTATTATCCCTAGCAATCTTATTCTTATTTTCAATCAGCCTTCTGATGTAATTCCAACTCTAAACTAGATACACGTTTTCACATAGATGTCTAATCTTTCCACTAAAGTCGTGCCTTATGGCTGAGCAATCTACAAATATCCTTATGTTTATCTAAACCAGCCTCAAGACCTTGTCTATCATGTCAACTGTAATGACTATGTTATTCTCAAGAACTCTTGCTATGATCTGATGAGAATTAGATGCAAGGTCATACTCAGTTTTCCTCCAAAAGTATCTAATGTGAAGATCATAGATTGTAGGCATATGAGATAAAGCAAATGTTATGGGAGATTGCTTCAGCCATCTAATACAGTCTCTAAATCTCGTGGCTTTTGGATTACCATCATCCAGAAGAACGGTGATGTTGTTCCTCTCATGAAACTTTAAGTTGGCCATTAGAACTAAAAATTAAACAGAATTGGATTAGTTAAAAAAAAAAGATGAATCACTTAAAAGAATAAGATATAATTAAATAACAATAAAAAAATAAATTTTGATAATTTCGCTGCCGGCGAAATTGTAGTTTCGCAATAGCGAAAATATAGTTTCGTTGAGACTTGGACATAAGAACATGTGTCTGAACGAATCTATAGTTTCACTAATACGCTCCTGGCGATGTCAAGTTCCCAAGTATATCATTACAAGATAGTTTCGCCCGGGACCTTGAACTTTTATTCAGTTTTGTAGCAAACATATGTAGTTTCACTAAACGAGTTAGTGAAGAATCCAATGAACAATCGTAATTTAAAACCACAATGTTGTGGTTAACAACGCAATTAATGTGAAGAACTCGGTTCGAAACACACACCAAGAAACTTTTCATTACTTAAACATGACTGACAATAATAATGGATAGGATCGAAGGTGACAAATCAAAAAATATGGCACATATACGTTTGGTGTAAATGAGAACATAATTTCGCATTGCCCAATATATAGTGCCTAGTTTCGCTGGCAGCGAAAATATTGTTTCGCTCAGCAAGACATTTCAAATCAAGATGCTCAGAGATGAGCGAGTGTGCCGACGAATCTAGAGATGAGCGAATGTGCCGAAGAATCTAGAGATGAGCGAATGTGCCGACGAATCTAGAGATGAGCGAAACTAGTAGCAAAACTCAATTTCGCTGAGACCAAACTATAAAAAATTAAAATTTTAAATTTTATTTAATCAAAGGATAAAATATTGGCGTAAGCTTTCGAGAAAAACTTTATCGCCCCACAAGACCAACACAACACAAAAAAAATAAAACTAAGAAAACAACAATAAAAAAAGTAATTGATAAGAAATAAGATGAAATGAGAATAAAAAGGACATATAAACATTTTTTCAAGAAGTTTTCCAAATAGTCATAGGTTGGCGGGATTGCCAATATATTTAAACCCATGCCTTCTTCTTTTCAACAAGTAATTTGCAGTTGCCATTATCATATTTTGGATTAATTAAAGAAACTCAAATGACTTGGTCCCGGCAAATATTTGGCAAAGAACTTATCCTGTGTTCATGGTTTATTGAGCAATATAATTTACTCTCCTTGATTTTTTTTGAGATTTCAACAATGAGCTTAACTTAAGAATCATTGTGCCTTTATTCTGGGGAACTGATAATAAAAGCGCCGGTCTGTACTTATGTATACCAAAGGAGATGATCATTTGGACCAGCTAATGAGAGCTTCAGGTCTATAGTCACTTATAACAGAGAAAATCATCAGAACATGCTGATGAGAGCTCCAGATCTATACTCACGTATAATAAAGGAGATCATCACTCCAGGTCAATGTTCACACATAGAAGAGGAGATAAGCATTAGGTATACCTCTGAAGAGCTAACAAGAAGCATCAATTCAAATATATTTCTAAAGAGCTAGACTAGAAGCACTTATTATGCTAAGTAGAAGCATCATTTAGGACTGGGGATAAGGGAACTTGGTAATATTTCAGGATTAAATCAAAGTAGAGATTTGAAACTCTTATCCCGTTTTTGACAATGACATGTAACTTTGTGCAGGCTAAAATGCCAAGAGGATAATCCTTATCATTGAGTTTCTTAGACTCTAGTTTAGCTACACGATTATTGTTTACTTTGTTTGCGGGCTAAGCCTACCATGCATATCCTAACACAAGACTATTGACCTCCTTCAGACATCTTTTTCAAGGGTTTATGAAAAGACAAAGAATAAATGAAAAACTTAAGAGTTTAATCTTTGTTCTCCCCAGAATTTTCTACTTTTCATTTAATGTGAAAGATTAAAGCGGTGAAGGACTATGCGACATAGAAGTTTATTAGAAAGGGATTATTGAAAAAGAAAAGAAACAAAAGATGTATATACAAAATATACACAATTATTTAAGGAAAGAGGTTTCAAAAAGATATTAAACCCAACATAGAGATCAATTCATAAAATCGAGGTTTATCAAATATTTAGTGAAAAGTGTTGCTTTTTGATTCATTGTGTCAATAGGAATTATATAAACCCTTTTCCTGAGCATCGCGGATTGCATGAGTTCTTGTTTCGATATGCTTTGTACGAGTGAGATGAATTGGATTTTTGGTGATTCTGATAGTAGTTCCATTATCACAAAAGATTGGTGTATGATGAAAATTGATTATGTAATCCATCATCTGATATTGAATCCACAATACTTGAAAACAACAGCTAGATGCAACAATATATCCTACTTCCCACATGGAAAGAGACATAGTGGTCTACTTTTTGCTTTTCCCCAATAATAGACAATCTCCAATATATTGACATCCACGAGTGACTGATTTCCTATTGATTTGCACCCATTAACGTCACTATGTGAGTAAGAATGCAAGTCAAAGTTCCCACCATGTAAATACCAAATACCTAAACGGTAAGAACCCTTTAAATAGCAAAAAATTCATTTGACCTCTTTTTCATTGGACTACTTAGGGTTTGCTTGATATTGAGCATAATATTCCACTGCAAAGGTAATATGAGATTAGCTTGTAGTAAGATACATTAAGGAGACATTCATGGGTCTATAACAATGAGGGTCTACTGATTTCCCATTTTCATCAGGAGTGAGGCACATTTATGAAATAAAAAGAGTGAGTTCAGTAGATGCATCTTCCTTCTTGAACCTTTTGAGAATTTCTTTAACATACTTTTCTTGATAGATAAGAATGCCTTCAGGCTTCTACTTTAGTTGCAAGCCAAGAAAGAACCACATTTCTCCTATCATGCTCATTGCAAAACGATTTCACATAACCTCCTAAAACTCCCGACATAGCTTTTCATTGGTGGATCCAAAAATAATGTCATCCACATAGACTTGCACAACTAACAACTCACCATCCACTCCCTTTTAGAATAAAGTCATAGCGATTGTACCTCGAGAAAAACCTTTGCTGAGAAGATATTGTGTAAGCGTCTAGTACCAGATGCGAGGAGCTTGATGCAAACCATAAAGAGGTTTATCATGTCTGTAAACTTTATTAGAATAATCTAGATCCTAGAAACCCGATGGTTTACACACATATATCTTTTCATCATTATCTCCATAAAGGAAGTGACATTTAACATCCATCAAGTAGATTTTAAAGTTCTTCTGAGCTACATGAGCGAGAAAGATTTTGATTTCTTCGAGACGATCCATAGGAGCAAATACTTTTGTTTAATCTATTCCCTTCTTTTGTACAAAACCTTAAACAACCAATCTGGTATTATTCCTCACAACAATACTACAATCATCTTGTTTGTTTTTAAACACCTATTTAGTTCCAATTGGGCATTTGTTCAGTGGAAGATCAACAAGTGTCCATACTTTAAGATTTCTAAACTTTTGAAGCTCCACTGGCATTGGCTCAACGCAAAAAGGATCCTGAAGAGTTGTATGGACATTCTTTCGTACAATTTGAGATAAAAAACAAGAGTAAAGACAAATATTTATCAACCTAGATTGACTCTGCATCCTAACACTATCAATAATAGATCCAATAATGTTATTATGGGGATGATCTTTCAATGATTTAAATTCAGTGGTTAAAAGTGATGGATTGGTTTGCGCTGAGCATCCAGGTTGAGATTGGTTAGATAATGGTTAAGAGGAAGGTTGAACAGGTTGGGAGGATTAGAAAAATTGAGAATATTAAGATGGTAGATTTTGAGATGGAATGGGAGATGGGGTTGTGGGATTAGCGTCTGAGACATGTGGAATGTCGAAGGATGAAGGTAGATTGAATTTCAACATATGTTTGAGGCTCATTTGATGGTTTGGGTGATTCTTGGTGAGTTTGATATGAGGATGGTTAAGGTGGAATAATAGGCGTTTGAACATTTGTTAAAGGAACATCATCATCAAAAACTAGTAGATTGAAGGAGTTGAAAATAGTGTTAAGAGTCAAATAACCATTCAGGATCAGTTCTCATATCTAAGGTGAACATCATCACTAAATTACCTAAAGATTCCTTTGTTTGCACATAAAGAATAAAAAATGTGGTTTCAAAACTCAGTACCATTGTCACTCCAAATGGCCATGACCTTCCTTTTGCTTATTATCTCAACTAAAAGAATCAATTTCTGCAACTCTTCAGCCATTTCTCCTTTATGTGCTATGAACCTCACCCATGAGTATCTAGAAAAATAATTCATAACAACAAGACAAAAAGATTTCTTAGCAATAGATTTTACACTGATTGGGCCAAACAAGTCGGTATGTAACAACTCGAAGGTTTTTGAAATAGTGTTTTCAAGTTTTGACTTGTGTGGCTTTTTGTGTTGTTTTACCTTGGCACAAGCCATACACTTTTCTACTACAGAAAAATCATTTAATGGTAGCCTCCAGAAAAGGTTGTTCTTAACCAACTTGTTAATTATTTTAAAGTTAACATGGCCGAATCTTCGGAAGAAGAAGCTTTTGATAAGAGGCAGGTGATGGTGGAAGTAGATTCTTTGGATCCCATGTCAAGCAGGTAAGTATCATTCTTTCTTTGTGCTCTCATTATCACCGTTTCTTTGGGAATATTAAAATTAGGCTTTAGAAATAAGTTTTCATTTTAAAGAAATAATATTTGGAAATCCTTGTCACAAATATGTGAGACAATCAACAGACTGAAAGCTAGTTCCAACATGAAGTTGACTTTCTCCATTGTCAAAGATCCATTTGACACTTCACCCTAGCTAACCATCTTTCTACATTTCTTGTCACTAGCAAAAGCCACATAACCATCTTTAATAATACTATAATTAGTTAGAAGATCCTTCAATTCAGTCATATACTTGGAGCATCCACTATCTATGTGCCAAAAACTATTTACAACTTTAGTGGAAGGCTCACGCATAACACAAGAAAAAAATTAGTTAGCCTTTTCAAACAAGAACTTAAGTTTGAACTATCTTGGGTTTTGATATAGAAGATCTTTGGCAAAAGAAATCATTAACAAAATGCTTTATCTATGATGAAGCTCAAGTAAATTTTTAACTACATGACTATCTTTACCACATCTAAAGCAATGAGATTTTTATCTTGATTTTTTATGTTTCAAATCAAGGAATTTATCTATTAAAATTTCCTCCACACACCCAGGCATGCTAGAATTGGTATCATTGTAAGTCTCATAGATTTCCTTTGTTTTTGATTTATCTTTTGAAGTTGTAATTTTAACAGATTTTTATGTATAAGCACCTCTAGTACTTTATGTGTTTGCACCACTCGTAGTTGCATTTTAAGAAGATGTTAAACGTTCATTGGGTTCTAAAATTTAATTATAGTAAAAGATGGAATTGGATGAGAAAAGAACTTTTCAAAATAGTTTCTTTTTATTGGTTTGTCAAAAGTTTTATTTGAACCACCAACATTGTCATTCATACAATTATTTGTAATCCTATCATTACATTTTAAATCATCATTGTTTGAAATCAAACAAGTACTATAACTAACATAAACATTATCTGAAACAGACTTTTGAGAAACAAAAATACTACTTAAACGATCACTATTGTCTAAAATAGACTTTTGAGATTTAGAAATACTAAAGCTATTCCGTCCAAGTCCATTAGATGTTCCATAACTGTACTTCTCACACACTTCCTTATGGTTAACAACTTCTAAAGTTGCTAACAATTTGTTAGTATCCATTTGAATTAAATTATTTGAAGGATGAGAAATTGGTATTGGTGAATAATACAAGGTACTAGGAGGAGGATAAACTTACAAATTTTCAAAACCCATACCTGTTTTGATTCTAGTTCCCATTGTGATTTACACAAATTGTCATGTTTCATCCCAGAAATTGTCCATTTATCAAGCTATGACTGAAGTTTACTTGTTTCATATATAGCAAGAGCAACTCTTTTAGTTAAAGTATTTATCTTACATTATTTTCTTAAAGAATTCTTTTGAGATGCTCATTCTCTTTCAAAGCTTCATTTAGTTTAATAAAATATTTGGACTCATTTAGTTTAAGTTCATTATTGATTTTTTTAATTCTTTTTCCTTTTCAAGTAATAGACGATTTGCTTTGTAAACAGCAAAAAATCTAAATTTTCAAGCGGGTGAGCACGTGTCTTTTATTACCTGGTAAGAAAGCTCCATCACCACGTTTTCAGCTACAAGAGCTTTATCACATTGGCATATTTGAGTTCTTGTATTCCTCCTAAGGATCTTTTTACACTCCTCATCATCCTTATTTTTTGTTTGAACTTTCACCGATTTTAGTTCACGAATTTTGAATTCTTATGGAAGTTCAATCAAACCATCAACGGTGACATCCTTATCATGACAATCATTCTCTTCATACACTTGATTAATTTGTTTACCCGTTTAAACAACCTTAGATACATCAACACTAGCATCTTCAACAACTTCATACTAACAAGCTTTAATGACTTCAACTTCAATTTTGAACTCTCTAAAAGGATCAAACTACAGGACCATTTGAGGGATGGTCACTTAAAACATAACACATAATGAGGAGAGTGATTTAGAATACTAAACAAATCAAATAGGGAACTAGTAACTAGTTAATATTTGATACAATGAAACACAAGTAAAATTAGACAGAACAAGAAAAAGATAACCCAAGTGTTTGGTTTTTGAGAATGTTGTATATTGCTCTCAAGTTACTTACAAGTGTTACAAAGCATAAAGAAAGATACAAAGGATATGAGATACTTTATACTACATCCTACAGTTGGGCATACTTTGAAGGCTAACTAGATACATGATCTAGACAACAATAAAATCAATGTAGAATCAAAAGGCAGATTGTCTTTTGACTAGTGACTATGACATGCCATAGCTCACATCCTAATGTATTAGAAAAAGGTTTAAAGTACATAAACTAGAAAGAAATAATCTCAAGACCTCAATGTGTAGTTACTAGCATGGACCTCTTACCAACTTGTGAAAATTGGTTAGTCAAACAGAGTTGCAACGGAAAGGTGGTCCAGCTTTATGGTAAAGGTATATAAGATAAAGCATGTACTCAAAAGTCTTCGAAAGAAATCTATCTTCATGAGTTGTCTTTGGAAGAATTTATCTCTAAAGCTTTGGAAGAATTCATATCTGGCTTCAGAAGATGTTGGTCTTGGCTTCAGAAGATTTCACACTTAGAATATTTTCTAAGTCATAGAGTGAAACTTCTGAATCATTCTACTTAGTACTTTTGTGCATGCATGCCGGATAGACTTTGGATGTTTTGGGTTGCATAAGCCTTACATGAAACCTTACAAAATCCCCCTAGGCTAATGCTACCAAAATATTTGAAGACTTTAGATATTGACAGTCCTCATTATGATGATGACCATGCCTTTCTTCATAAGATGGTCAGGATCAGGATCATTCAGTCTTTCAAAGTGTCTTCTCATCACAAAGAGATTATGAAAAGTTAGATTGAACATGTCTTGCCTTGTGTATACATCTTCAACACCTTGATCTCTGATAACATACCATCTCTCTAGATTAGTAGTGTAAGTCTAGGACAAGATGGGTCTTCCTGATGCTAAAGGAGCTACTTGGATTAGAGTTGGTGGAGCTTCCTCTTGTTGCACATCCTCAGGATGTCCTGACTCATCCTGAGGTTTGGAGATGAATGCCTCTTTCTTCTTCTTCTTAGACTTTGGTTTGGAACCCATCCTTTTTCTCCTTTTTGAACTCTTTAACTAAGAAGACTGGCCTACAACACCTTGTTGATCATCTTTGCCTTTCTCAGATGGGTCTTCCTCTTTCACAGGTTCAGATTAAGAAGGGACAAAACCCTGTTGTGGATCAGAAGATGGAGCTTGCTGAGACTCAGCAGGAGGTCCAGATGGTGTTGTTTCAAAAGGATCAACCTTAACCTCCACTTCTTGAGGAACCTGACTTGGTGGGGAGTGTAAGTCAACAAGTTCTCCACTTTTAATCTTCTGCTTGATCACCCTAATATGTTTATCCATAGTGGATAGAGACATAGGGCCAACTCTCCTTCTGGAGAATGCATATAGCTTCAAGAAGCTCATCATCCTCTACCTATCAGCAGACTTATTTTGGCTTTTCTAGATGATGGCTCTTATCTTGTTGTTTCTTCCCTCATCTTCCTCTTTATTGCCTTTTGTTCTTTGAACACTTGAAGTTTAAGTTTCTTAATATACTCAAACTCAGTGTACTCAAAGGACAAGGGAAGAAGTGCACAGCCTGGTAGAGACATGTAGCACTCAGGTAGTTGATCATGTTGATCCTATTAGTTTCTTTGCCCACCTAAGGTTCTTATGGAGCCATAACCTCTTGCACAGGGCTTTTTTGAACTAGGGAGGGAGTAGGAACATGCTTATATAATCTTTTTAGTCTTTTCTCTTCTTTGATATGAAGAAGCAATTTTGCAACCTTTTCCTCCTTCCTTTCCCTTAACATTTCTATGTCAGCCAGTTCATTTAGTTGCTCTAAGGGGAGAGCAATTATCTCATAAATGTCATTTTGTAAGTAGTTTATCCTGATTGCCCTCAACTCATCATTTTGAGTGTTTGGTCTGGGGGCAACCCTAATTGTAGCTTCCATAAAGCCTGAAAACCCAATTGAACTATCTCTCCTTAGCTTCCTTTTTTTTCTCTCTCTCTCTCTCTCTCCTCCTCCTCAATGTCCTTAGGGTTTAGTAGCCTTTTTCTTTTGTTACCCACATACCTTGGTGACACATGATGGAGAGAGTTTTGGCCTTCATTGCTTGGTGTAGCATCCAAACTCTGGCCAGAGAGAGGTTGAGATACACCTTCACTAGCAGGTGTCTCATCAAGGGAATGGATTTATGAAGCAGTTATAGGTGTGACAGGGCTCTCAGGTTCCATCATTGGGCCTTCATTCAAGGTTTTCCTAATGAAACTAATCTCATGGTTTGCCTCAAAATCTAGTTGACCAATGACATTGCCTGATTGCCTTTGTCTCCTTCTAAGGCTGTACTTTTCAATGATCATGTATTGAACCCTTTGAGCCAACTTTTCAACATGTCTGAATTGGCTTGGATTGACAACCGACATATTGATAAGATCAAGACCTTCATAGTAGTTCAAGGTCTAAAAATTGTAGACCTCTTGCTGCCCTTGAACTCTTTGAAGAATAAAGACTCTTCTGTCAACATCATACCTCCACCCAATTATATAGTTGGAAGTTCGTTGAGGTGGGGATGATATTACCTTTGGAGTACCTTCCTGAAAGAGACCTTGTATGAGGAGTCTATAAAGTCCACATTAATGTGATCTTGAGAAAGTTGCTGAGCATTAATAGTTACAAGTGAGTACGGTGAGTCCTTAAAGTCCATGCTTTGTGAAGAACTCCCAGGTTCTGTGATTGTAATGACTTTCTTTTCTTTTTTGGTAGCATCACCCTCTTGCATAAGTGAGCTAGGAGTTAGGTCAATCACATCTGCAGGTTCTTATGTTCCTTGATGAGCCCGTCTTAAAGGTATCTCAGCTAGTTGATCCTTGGGATAAGATATCACAAGTTACTTATCGTTGACCCTATTTTGTAAGGTAGTCACATAAGATTCCAAGTGACTAACCCATAGAGTAAATAGGTGTATGTTTTTTTACACTTTTTGTACCTTTAGACTTAGATTCCCCTCCTCTTTATCAGATGATTATGGGGGATGAGATAATTAGACCAAAGTCCTCAGTCTCACCACCAATATCATGTACGTTGCTAGTTTTCCTCTTCTCACTAACAACTTCAGATGGAGTGTTAGTGGGCTGAGTTGCCATGGTTGAGGTCTTAAGGATGTAATCACTTGCAAAAGTAAGAGCCTCTTCCATATGGACTACCTGAACAGGGTCAGGAAGATCCACCTCAGTGGTAGGTAGATGATATAGGCTAGACAAGGGAGAGTCGAGAGCACTCATCTCTCTTTGAGTGGGGGAAGTATAAAGAGACTCATGGTACTCACTGAAATCATCATAGAAGTCAAGGCTAGGGATTGTTTGGTTATGATCTAAAGACTAGGATGGTAACTTTCCCCTGAAGGTTGTTCACTTAAGTGTTGAGACTCAAAGTGAAGGCTTAAGGCTGTTGGGCTAACGAGCTTATCAAGCTAAGCACGAGGAACCTCAACACTGATTCTTGAAGAGATGGAAGTGATTTGCTCCTCAGTGGAAGTGGGAGCTCGAGTGTCCACTTCAACTTGTGTGGGTAGTAATATGGGGGTTTACACAGACTAAGTAGCTTGTGCAAGGGTTTGTTTGGATTTTCTCTGGTAGGTGTGGATGAGTGTGGCTATGTTGGTGGTTAAGAGGTAGAAGGTGTGGGTTCAACTCTAGCTTATGTTGCTAGGTTGTCACCTTGAGCAATAAGCTCTAACATTTTGGGGACAAGGGTTGTTTCTAACCTAAAGAAACCAACAGTTGGCTTCTTCCAAATTTTCAAGATGTCAAGCTTCATCTGCCCTATTGTATGAATATTATATGTTTCCCTTAACTGTGAGCCAAGTTCACAGTTAAGAATATGTTGAACATATCTAGGAAACTTATAATACTCTAAGGAGTCCAAGTTAGCACACAAATTTGTTTAAAATAACCGAGAGTACCCAAACATGACCCCCTAAACCATCTTATGCACTATGAAGGAGATATCTTCAGGAATCTGGTCCCAACCCCCATGCTTGTTGGACAAATTGTGGATGACCACATGAAGTAAGTACTTCCACTAGGAGGAGACCTTCCCTTTCCTCAAGGTCTTTACAGAGAAATCTCCTTCCTAGTCCATCTACTCATAGGAGTTGTTGATAGCTTCTTTGGGAAAGGACAATTCACCTCCCTATCATCTAACTGAATGTGGGTGTTGATGATGGCTGGAGTGATGAAGATTATCATCCCCTGCACTATAGCAGACAGTGCCACTCCCCATCCATAATGACTTCTGGACAGGTCTTCCAAAAATCAAGTAGATGATCCTTAAAGAGAACATGATCAATGGTAACGGAGGTGGAATAGTTGGAGAGAGCCAAAAATCAACAAACCTATGAGAAATGAGGATCTTTCTTAGAGTGAAACATATCAACCTGATTTTGTTGAATGTGTAACTACATGGAGAAGTTTGTGTAATTTCTACAGTTGAGATTGTCCATTTAAGAAAGCTTCGAGGTGAAGGAAATGAAGAACAAAGGCGGCTTCAGAGAATTTTAGGAATTTAGGTTTGGGAGTAGATGTAGATGATAAAGAAAGAGGGGGAACAATTGGGTTTATAAAAGTTTTTGAAAGAGGATAAACTTTAAAATTCGGATGTCGGTCCCACCTCTGAAAAAGTAGTTTTCTTTAAACCAAAAGTTAGTTTTCGTGGAAGTTGAAAATCTTCTGAATGTAATTCCTCTTCAGAAGTTTTGATGAAAAGCTTGCGAAGCCAAAATGTCTTCGGAAGAGATTTCAAAGATTTTGGAGAATTTAGCTTCGGTAAAAATTAACCTTCAGAAGTTTTAAAAGCTTTCGAGAGTTAATTACTTTTGGAAGAAAAAGGTTCTTGAAAAAGTACAAGTACTTAGAAAAGATCTTATGCTTCCGAAGATATTTTAAAATTTTCTTCCGAAGGTAAATCTCTATGATAGTTGTTTGTTTTAAAGACGGATTTCTTCCGATTGTGAAAACATATATTCCAAAGAGAAGTTTTCAAAAACCCAAGAAATATCTTTTAAAAAGAATTTTACTTCCAAATCAAACAAATGTTTATGAAGGTGATAGACAACTAGAGGACACACAGATTTTAGAAATAAAATATGATTAAGTTTTTTTAAGAAAAAGCTACTCAAAGTTAATAATCCCAATAGCTTATACAAGATATTTGAATCTCTATTCATCAAAGGCTTTGGTGATCATATCAGCATATTGTTCATTTGTGTTAAGTTTGACTAGTTTTATTAATCATTCTCAAAATGATCTCTAATCAAATGATACCACATATTGATGTGTTTTGTCCTTGAGTGTTGCACAAGGTTCTCTGTGATAGAGATAGCACTGTTGTTGTCTAAGTGAATGGGAGTCTCCTTGAAATTGAATCCATAATCTACCATTTGATTCTGAATCCAAAGCACTTGAGCACAGTAGCTTGCAGTAGCAATGTATTCAAATTCAGTAGTTGATGTAGAGACACAGGATTGCCTCTTGCATTTCCATGAGACCACCCTTCCACCAAGGAACTAGCAACACCCTGATGTAGATTTCGCAGTCATGTTGCATCCACCATAATCACTATTTGTATATACATACAGATTGATGTCATAATTCTTTGGATACCAAAGACCAAGGGTTGATGCACCTTTGAGGTATCTTAGTTCGCTTAATAGTGATTAGGTGAGACATATTGGGATTTTCTTGATACGTTGCAAAAATACATGTAGCAAATATGATATCAGGCCTTTAGTAGTGAAGTACATAAGAGACCCAATTATAGCCCTTTAAAGATGTTTATCCACACACTCCCCCTCAAGGTCAGGCCCAAGGGAGTGGTTTTTTGCTATTGGTGTCTTAGCAACCTAGCAATTAGTCATGTTGAACCTCTTAAGTATGTCCTGAACATACTTTGACTTACCTATGAAGATGCAATCTTCAACTTGCTTCACTTGAATTCCCAGAAAGAAGTTGAGTTCCCCAATGGCACTCATTTCAAATTTTTTCTTCATTAGCTTCTCAAAGTCTTTGTAGAGCTTTGCATTAGTTGAACCAAAGATGATGTCATCTACATATACTTGAACTAGCATTAAATCATTTCCTTGTAGTTTGATGAATAGAGTTCCATCTATACTACCTCTTCTGTATCCATGCTTATAGAGATATTGAGATAGTGTCTCATACCACTTCCTTGGTGCTTGGTGCAGCCCATAATCAGTTTGATCAAGATCTTCAAAACTAAGAGGTTGTTTGACATACACCAGTTCATCAATTACCCCATAGAGAAAAGCACACTTGACATCAAGTTAGTAGACCGTGAAGTTCATAGGTGCAACAAAAGCTAAGGATATTCTAACAACTTCTAGTCTTGCTATAGGATCAAAGACATTTGTGTAGTCAATTCCTTCTTCTTGTATGTACCCTTGAACAAATAGTATTGCCTTGGTTTTGATGACAAGTACTTTATCATCCTTCTTATTCCTAAAAACCATTTGGTTCCTATAGTAGTCTTCCCATGAGAAAGAGGACATAGGTTCCAAACCTTTTGTCTTTTGAATTAAAACAGCTCCTCTTGCATAGCTTCAACCCAACTTCCATCCTTAAAAGCATCATCGATCTTCTTAGGCTTTATCTAAGATAATAAATAAGAATAAAGACAAACATTTGCATTATGGATTTGTCCTCTTGTTCTTACCCCTGAATCAACATCCCCGATGATGTTTGAGGTGGGATGAGACTTATGGATCCTTAGCTGAGGAATCATAGCAAGTTGCTTGGACAGATCTAAATTAGAGAAATTAAGATCTAGAATTGAAGTTTCTCCCACCATATTAGTAAAATTATCAAGTGAAACTTGATCCAATGAGTGTATGACATCATTGATGTTGTCTTCAATAGGACGGTTATCAACATCTAGAAATTCTAGATCATTATAACCATCGCCATCACCATTATCTTCTACATTGAAGTTTCTTTACCTGGTTGTTGTGCCTTTGAGCTGGAATTTGAAGGCATCTCAGATGTATTAGCTGAATTTGTCATTGTTATGCTAATAGAAATTCATTTGTGGGATGAGTTACAACTGGAGCTGAAGTTATATAGCATGAAAGTCTTCTCAACTCAAATTTTGGATCAAGATCACCTGTTGGTCAAATATCTATAGACCCTAAAACATTCTCACAAGATTTTTTAAAACAACTGGTAACTAAATCAAGATCAAATAACCAATGAGGACCAGAATTAGTTACACTGGGTATGTGTTCAATGAAAGTCATAATGGTTGACTCCTCAACAATTCTAGTTCTAAGATTGTATACTCTATAAGCCTTAGCTTAGGAAGAGTATCCAATGAAGTGTCTATCATCTGATTTCTTAGGAAACTTGGCAATTTGATCTTTGGTATTCATGATGGTGCATGGGTATCCAAATGACCTGAGAAAACCAATGAAAGGTTCTCACTTGTGCCAAAGTTCATAAGGAGTCTTACCATGTGTTTTAACTACTAACAGTTTGTTTTGCACAAAGCAGGTAGTGGTGACAGCCTCTGCCTAGAAGGTGATGAGTAGTTTAGAGTCAGACAACATGGTTCTTGCAGCTTCAAACAGTGTCATGTTTCTCCTCTTATCAACACCATTTTATTGAGGAGTCCTGGGAGCACTATATTGTATTATATTGACCTTTTCATAACAAAATGTATCAAGGATTTGGCTCTTGAATTTAGTTCCTTGATCACATCTTATGGTTTTGACCTTGTGATCACATTAAATCTTAAACTTTAAGATGAAATTCCTTTAGAATCTCAGGAGTCTCATCCTTAGTTCTAAGAAATAAGACCCAAATGAATCTTGTAAAGTCATCTGTGATCACTAAACAATAAGAGGTCTTTCAGAGACTATTACATTGGTGGGGCCAAAGAGATCCATATGTAACAAGTCTAGGGGAGAGTGATGGAATTTCTTTCCTTTGGCTTGTGATATATCTTATGTTGCTTCCCTTTTAGGCATGCAACACAATGGTCATCACTTGGAAACTCTTTCTTAGGCATTACAGTTACCAAATCATATTTAGTTATCTTATTCATATGCTTAAAGATTACATGGCATATTCTTTTATGCCAGAGAAAAGACTCATCACTATTTGCTTTAGACAAAAAACATGAAACTTCTCCTGAGGTAGATGTTTCTTGCAAGTTCATCCTGTACATGTTCCTTTTCCTAGGGACTCTGACCAGGATATGCTCATGAGGAATGACCACCCCGGGCTTGAGAACAATGGACTCATTCTTAGTAAAGAGCATCTCATGACTCTGATCACAAAATGGAGATACACTCATAAGATTGTATCCAAGCTCTTTGACAAAGTTTACCTCCTCAATATTGAGCTTATCATTTGTCACCTTGCCCCTTCCAGTATTGTAACCACCTGCATCTCCTCTGAAAGCAAATGGTCCTCCATCAATATTTTCAAGTTTTTGGAGTAGTCACCTATTGCATGTCATGTGTCTTCACAAAAGAGATGGTTAGTTAAATTTGGAAACCAAAGACTTTATATTCTTGGGCTTATCAAAAGAAGTTGAAGGTAATGAAATAATAACAGATCCTATAGTCATGTTTTGGGTATCTTTTGTTGCTATTGATTGACAAATCTCAGTCACTTGGTCTTTCTTTGTCTTCCACACCACCTTTGGAAGCTTAGACTTAACCTTCAATACTTCATAAGTTTTACTAACTTTAGATCTTTTGATTACTAGACCCTCAAAAGATTTTGCTAACACTGTAGCAGACTTTAGTGCTTTGGAAGTATTCCCTTCATTCAAGACCAAATTTTCTTCCGAAGGCAATTTTCCACTTGCCTTCATCTTCCTTTTGGAGCTTTCGAAGGAAACAAATTTTCCTTTTCAAGCTTGTTTATTCTTGGAACTCTTAGAAGTCTCATTCTTGATCATATGGAGAGTACCTTTTTAATGGTGTTGATACATCATGTTCCTAGTTTATGTTCTTAATGTAAAAGTCTTTCATCTTACACATGTGTAATGTAATTATTCAATGAAATATGATATGCATTTGATGTTTATTTATCTTTGATTATTTCATATTATTATTGTGTTAAGTATAAGTCATATGTCTGAACTTCATATATAGGTTTTAGTTTGATGTACACAATTCTAAGCCAATATGATTGGAAATATGTTAAACTTAGTCGGGTGATTATTCATGCTAATGGACCATACAAATAAATGAATCATACTAATGAACTAGTCGCACGACTCAACCAGGAGACTAGATCAGTGGTATGATTGAGACAAAAGATTGACTCAGTCGCACGACTGAATATTCAGTTGTGTGTATGACTCAATCGCATGAATCAGTCACACGACTGAACCATGCTAATGGTATAGTCATACGAATGGAAACTACAAACCTATAAATACCTTTTAATTTTTGGAAAAACATAACACTTTGAGAGATACTTCGTATATACATAAACCCTAGCCATCCAGAGCGTCCAAAACACCCAATCCAACTTCATAGTTCGTTCTTGATCGATTTCTACTCATTCTTAAGGTTTGTTTCAGAGTTAGATCGATCGGATTATCGTTCTCACTGATTGGAACGCCAATTAATTATGATTCCGCACTATTTGATCTGGTCTCATGCAGAATTTGTTAATACTCCGTACGTACTCGGTTGCGAGCAGCTTTAGCACAAGTCGGTTTAGGCTCGCCAGTTGTTCCTCTTACCTGACAATGGGTAGAGTAGAGCCAGGTGTAAATGGGGATTGGGTGGATGTTCTGGCTTGGTGAGTGGTGGTTGTTATGGTGGATGTAGTGAAGATGGGAGTAGGGGACTTCTAATGATGAATCATAAGAAGATGATGATGATGAGGAAGTTGGATATTAAGAAGGTCTGAGAGATATACGCCTGAAGATGGAGAGATCATCCATGACCTGATAGATGAGCAGTTGGCTGATATGTTCAGATTTAATCCAGATGAAATTGTCAATGATGCTTTAGAAGTTGATATCTTAAGTGACGAGGAGCTATAGGATGCGGATGAAATAGAGATTGAAGATGTCACAACTGACCACTATCCAGAGTACAATGACCCTAAGGGCAATGATATCCCCAACTTGGGTGAAACTTTTGGCAGTGATACCTTTAAGAGAAGCATGAAAGTAAAGCCCAAGCTTTTGATGCAAATGTTGATATTAAGAAAGCTGAATGGGCAGCTTTTTTTGCTATAATGAAAGCCCAACGCGCACGTCCAAAGCAAAATGCCTACACCAAAATTTACAGAGTCAAGAGACATCAAAAAGTGTCAGGCAAGATTAATGCGTCGGCATATTTTGAAGATTTGAAAGTCTATACTGTTAAAAGGGAGAAAGGGATTGAATACTTCAGATATCCACATGATTTGAAGACACTTCCAGGTTTTGAGCTCAACCGACTGGGATGCTTAGATCTTTTGTATGCCAACCCGAAAAAGATGTCAGGATGGTTTGAGGCAACATTGAAGAAAGAATACCACACCAGATGGTTAAACTTTAGACCATAACAACCCAAGAGGTTCATTCATAAGTCTGAAGTTGATCCTATATTTGGAAGGCCTAAAGTGGTGTTGAAGTGGAGTCCCCCACGCATAATGTCCAAGATTCCCTTACGGGAAATGCCTCAGGACTTCACTCCACACTTCAAATGGTGGTATTATGATTAGAGGATGGGGGAAGTGGTCATAGTTCTGAACAGAGATAGGAAGATAGAGACTATCAGGGTATTTGACCCAATGTGGCTTACTAACTTGTTTGTTGATGATGTTTACATTTTATACCAGTGGCGACTATTCTATCACACAAGATATTGTACAAGCTCTACAGTTCCAACATTTTATACGACTCTGATTTGCATTCGAGATACACGCAGGAGTCACCAGAGAAGAGAAGTACAAGAAATTTCAAGAACATGTGAAGAATGTTAGAAAAAAGACTAAACGTATTGGGTTCAAAGGAAGATCTCTTAAGCTTATGAACAGTAGATTGATCCACAATAGAGCCAAAAGCTTGTTGAAGAAGTATTAAAGATCCTAGAAGAAGGTGATGACCATGAAGTTGAAACAAAGCTTCTGGTGCATCTGTAGTTTTATAATTTCAGCCTAATTTGGTTTCAATATTGGAGCAATTGCATGCCACAAGAGCAAAAACAAAAGAGAGACAGAAGAACTTGGAGAAAAGCACAAGACCAACAGCAAAAGAGAGACACAAAGAGTTGGAGAAAAGTACTAGAGCAACAACAAAAGAGAAAAAGAAGAACTTGGAGAAAAGCACTAGAGCAACAACAAAAGAGAGACATAAGAACTTGGAGAAAAGCACTAGAGCAACAACAAGAGAGAGACGGGAGAACATGGAGAAAAGCATGTCAGACAATAGGATAAACTAGGTCCAAGGGGGAGTTTGTTGATACATCATGTTCCTAGTTTATGTTCTTAATGTAAAAGTCTTTCATTTCTTACATGTGTAATGTAATTATTCAATGAAATATGATATACATTTGATGTTTATTTATCTTTGATTAATTCATATTATTATTGTATCAGTATAAGTCATATGTGTGAACTTCATACATAGGTTTGAGTTTGATGTACACAATTCTAAGTCAATATGATTGGGAAATGTGTTAAACTTAGTCGGGTGATTATTCATGTTAATGGACCATACACATAAATGAATCATACTAATGAACTAGTTGGACGACTGAACCAGGAGACTAGATCAGTCATATGATTGAGACATAAGATTGACTCAGTCGCACGACTGAATCTTCAGTCGTGCGTATGACTCAATCGCATGAATCAGTCGCACGATTGAACTATGCTAATGGTTCAGTTATACGAATGGAAAGTGAAAACCTATAAATACGACTTAATTCGTGGAAAAACATAACACTTTGAGAGATACTTCATATATACATAAACCCTATCTTTCAAGAGGATCCAGAACGCCCAATCCAACTTCATAGTTCGTTCTTGATCGATTTCTACTCATTCTTAACGTTTGTTTCATAGTTAGATAGATCGGGTTATCGTTCTCACGGATTGGATCGCCAATCAAATAGAATTCCGCACTATTTGATCTCGTCTCACACAAAATCTGTTAGTACTCCGTACATACTCGGTCCTAATAGATGGTAAGGACAATCCTTAGCAAGATAAGAGGCACTCTCACATATGATACATTCCATTTTCTTCTTCCTTAGAGCTTTCTTGTGTGAACAAGACTGAACTTGATTATTTTCCTTCTCCACCTTTATCTTTGCAGATGCAGTGAAAGTCCATTTAGGGTCAGAACTTCCTTTGGAGTTAGATGGTTTAGGTTGTATAGCAGTGGTACACAATCTTTTTTTATGACTTCCATTCCACTTATTGATCCCGACCCAGAAAAGCGACCGACCATGGCCCTATTGACCAGTCTTATTCTTACTACTGAGATGGGTTGATAATACACTAGAACTCCTAGTACTAGAACTCAAGTTAGTATCTTCATAATTTACCACTTCAAATCCTGTAGAGATATAAACTTGTTTCTGCTTAGAGTTGAAGGTGGCCTTGATCTGTTAAGACTTCTTTGCTTTTCTTTTGCTCTTCCTGATTAAGTTCTTTCTCATAGGCTTGGTCAACCCAATCTTTTTACTCTCCTCAGAAGGGTAGTGACCTTTCTTAGAACCCTTTTCTTCACTCTTCCTAAAGGCATTCTTCATTATCTCTTCATTATCCTCTTTGGTTAAATGATTTATGAGAGGAAGCTCATCTTCACAAGTTCCACACCTAGGAGATCTTACAGAAAAGATTGTGTGTGGAGGAACTATTTCACTAGAAAACAATCCCTGCTTATTTTGATAACAAACTTTTGCATGCATGGATAAGGATATAATGTTCTTGAAGGTCTCTTCTTTAAGAACACATTTTTCAGCCCTGGCTTTGCTAATCACAAGCTTAGTCTGGCATTCAGTCAACTTAGTGATGTGATCTTTGACTTGAGTCCTGTAATTTGTATGATCGCCTTTAAGAGTTGAAATGTTTTTCTCTAAATCCTCTATCATTAACTTATAATCCTTTTCAACTCTTTTGAAACTAGATTTTAAGATATTTAAGATCAGATCTCATCTCTATGTTGTAGGGCCTATATCTAATAACTTTAGCAATACATTTAGGTGTATAGAGATATTCCAATAACTTTGTTTCATCATGATCAAACATCAGTGCTTGGTTTGGAGACTCATCTTCCACCTGAAAGCTCCAATCAATGCCTCCTTCTTCAATAAAAACTACAACTTGTTGCTTTGGATTCTCATTCTAGTTGGCTTTCTCAATGCAGTTTGGCCTAGTTTGTGCCTAGCCATCATTTGTCTGTGGTGCCTTGCACTCCCTTTCAAAATGGCCCATCTAGTTATAGTTGTAACACATGACTTTGCTTTTATCCATCCCAAACTTTCCACTGGCTGCATTGCTTGGAAACTTCCTTCCTATCCTCTTGTAGAACTTCTTGGCTCTATGAGTGTGAAGAGCCATCTGCTGAACTATTTCTATGTACTTCATATTATGTGGATGGATATAGTCCAAGTCTTCAAGGGTGAATAGATAGTTTCATATGCTTTCATCAAAAGACACAAAGGCATGTGAAGAGCTTGGCTCTTGTAATGGGCTTCCTTGAGTGTAGCTTTCTCTTGGTGTCTCTGAGAAGGTGATGAAGGGATCCTTTTATGATTTGTCATTGTAGCATATAAGATGATGTTAAGGTTCTATGCTATCCATGTCAGTCACATGCAGGGCTGAACTCATTTGATTGCTAGAGTTACCAGATGAACCTTGCAAGTTCATTTCCATCTAGTATCCACTAACAATACCATACAACTCAGTCAAAGTTAGAGTCTTGAGGTTCTCAGTCCTCTTGATAACAACACAATAATTTATCCATTGCCTAGGAAGAGAGGACATAAACTTCCTTACAATTTCACTATTTTTAAAGTCACTCCAACATCTAGTATTGTCCATAATCTCAACATACCTGAAGTATTGTTGAGTCATGGTTTCACCTGTTGTAAAGGTGAAGTTTACAAACTGTTGCTTCGGGAGATCCTTCTTGTTCTCCTTGGCTTTAGTAGACCGCTCATACATCAGCTTCAATGCATCCCACAGCTGCTTAGTTGTTTTGCACTTCTTGAAGCCTCTATATATGGAGTTTTGAAGAGCAATTTGAAGGGCTATCATGGCCTTCTGATCAATCTCTACTTTCTTCCTGTCTTCATCAGAGTAGTCAGCCATAGCCTTTGGAATCATACATCCTGCAACAGCAGCTAAAGAGGTGCTTGGTATTTAAGCTCCTAAGACAACATATTTCTACATTTTGAAGTCTTGTGACTTGATGAAACCTTCCTTTCTTTGTCACCAAGTGTCAAAGTCTTCAAGAGTGATCAGTGGGTACTTTGTCATGGTTCTAGTTTCCATATCAGCTTTAGTGATAGCTGCCATTTGAGATGTTAAGTATTTTGTGTGTGTGAGGCATCTTAAGATGGTGAGATCTTACAATCAAGAGCCTAGATTGCTTCGATACCAATTTCAAGACCGTTTGACGGATGGTCACTTACAACGCAACACACAATGAAGAGAGTGATTTAGAATACTTAACATATGAAATAGGAAACTAGTAACTAGTTACTCTTTGATACAATGAAACACAAGTAATAAAAAGACATTACAAGAACAAGATAACACAAGTGTTTGGTTTTCAAAAATAATGTATATTGCTTTCAAGTTCTTTACAAGTGCTACAAAGCATAAAGAAATATATAAAGGACTTGAGATAGTTTATAATAAATCCTACAGCCGGCCATACTTTGAAGACTAGCTGGATACATGATCTAGACAACAACTAAATCAATGTAGACTAAAAAGGTAGATTGCCTTTTTTGCTATTGACTATGACAAGCCATAGCTCACATCCTAATGTATTACAAAAATGATAAAAGTACATATAGTAGAAAGAAATAGTGTAAAGACCTCAATGTACAGTTACTAAAATCATGGACCTTTCACCAACTTGTGAAAGTTGGTGAGTCAAATAGAGTTGCAGTGGAATGATGGTCCAGCTTTATAGTAAAGGGTTCATCAAATAAAGGTTGTGAAAGTTGGTGAGTCAAACATGAGGTGGCTTTAGAAGACTTTTTCTCTAAAACTTCGGAAGACATCATATTTGGCTTCCGAAGATGTTGGTCTTGGCTTTGAAAGATTTCACAATTAGATTATTTTCTAACTCATAGTGTGAAACTTCCAAAGCATTCGACTTAGTATTCTATGCATGCATGCAGGATAGGCTTTGGATGTTTTGGTTTGCATCAACCTTACATAAAACCTTACACGAACTCGTCAATACTAATTTTTCATTCATAACCTCTATAACCAAAGCTTGGTTAATTTATTCTTTGGTCTCTTCAATCTTAGCACTCCAATAAAAATTAGTAATCAATGTAGTTCTTTCTTTAGTTTACTATTTTCTTTCTAAGCATTTATTGCTAATTTCGAAATGCTAGAATTGCTTGGCTCAGTCATAATGTGTAGAGGGCATTCTCTTTTGAAATGTCCTAACTTCTTGTAGTTAAAACATCTTAACTTTGATTTATCAAAGCCTAATGAACTAGAATTCTGATTTCCAAAGTTCTTTCTACTAGTCCTTTCCATGAATCTCCTAGATCAAAGAGTCAACAAAGCCATCTGCCATTGAATGTCTGTTTCCTCCAATTCATTTAGGTCAACTTCTTTCATGTCTTCCATGGTCATACTTTTACCTTTCAATTTCATGGATACAAGAGCTTCGTAGCTATGAACAAACATTCCAAATAAAGCCATTGTGTCAAAAGGAATATTAGTATTGGAAATGACTTTATATTTTAACGATTACTGGATGAACCACCACCACAACTTGGCTTATCATAGGAAACATTCCCAGTTGATACACCATCAACTGATGCATACATTAGTGAGCTTGTTGCAGATGTGATAAATGCAACATTTTGAGAATGCCCAGAAGATGGCATTAGTGATTGGTTGAACCCTCTTTTTTTAATGTCTAGTTCAAATGATTTCATCTTGTTGATGATACCCATGACCTTTTAATCTGTGAACCCTTTGTCTTGATTTAACATTCTAACTTGTAAACTTTGTTGAGGAGGAAGTGAGTCCAATAATCTATTCACGTGTTCATTGTTCGAAAGAGTTTCATCATACTTCTCAGAGTGCTTGAGATAGTCAGAAATCGATTTGTCAAGTTGGTAAGGTTTTCGTTCTAGTACCCCATAAAGGAATTGAAGTCTTTCTCAACTTGTATTCCTTTATCTTTGACCAACTCAACATTGCGATCATAGAATTCACACAGAGCATCATACAAAGATGTGGCATCTTTGTGTTTGGCAAATCAGTTATAAATGTTAGGAGCAAGGCACCAAGTCAAGGCTCTGAATGCCTTTTGTTCTCTGGCAATCAACTTGATATCTTTCTCATTGAAAGTGGGTGGGTCTTGGTTATGTGAAATAAACTTACCAACAATAATTATAGGAATATGCAAACTGTTGATAATAGATTTTCGTTGATTTTGATCTGTGTAGTAAAAGAATGCCTTTAAACATCATTTCTAGTCTTCAAACTTATCCTCTTTGATCATTCTTGTAGGTTGGTTTGGTGCCACACTCTATAAATCGGAAATCGTAAGAATTGCCATCTTTGAGATGATCAAAAAGCTAGTTTTGCAGGTAATTTCGCAGCTAGTTTCGCTGGTGATTTTCGCAGCAGTTTCGTAGGACAAAAGCTCGATGATGCTAGTTTTGCAAGACAGTTTCATCCGAAACTAGTTGAACTTTCGTTCAGAGAGAAATTTGACAACAATTTCGCAGGCTATCCAAATACAAGCACCGTGAACTTTCGTACAAAAATAGTACTTTTGCAAGAACAAACACAACAACAAGTAAGACCTCGTTCCCGAGACACATACAGTTGGCCAATTATTTTGCATGAAATATAAAACTTACATTAACTTTACTAAAGTATTGTAGTGGAATTCATTTTAACGAACCACTTCATATATAAATAATTTCTTTTGCAAAATAATACAACAATGTTAATAATTACAAAATATTATTTGTTCGAATTACAATGCAAAAACAGCATCATTAACAAAGTGGATGCCATCAAAAAATGCCAAGTAGCTACCACGTGCAATCCTCAACAACAATTACCTAGAAACACATAAAAGTCAGTGTTAATAAGTGAGTTCTAGTTCTATAAAATAAAATACTTTTCTTTCGTTTAAAACCTTTCTTTCTTTACTTTCACATGTGATCATGCGTCGTATGTACACATAGATAATTTCATTATTATCTTCCATTATCATTCATTAACTTTCATTCATTCATCTTCGTACGTCAATGTTATTATTTATTATCTTTCTTACCGTACCTTACGTATATTCATTAACTTCTGATAACATGTACTGTACCCTAAACATTATGCAAGAAGCTGACCTTTGGGCCTAGGGAAAGTACACTCATCACTATCATTCATCTTTTATTCTAGACCAATGTCATGTGCTATACCCCAAACATTCTGCACGAAGCTGGTTACTGGGCCTGAGGTCTATCATAGACCCCGAATATTATGCAGGAGCTGACTCCAGAACCTAGGGCAAGCGACAAGGGTCCTAAACATATGGTCAATTACAAAGGTTAGACTCCATCGTGCATCCTTCCAGGGTAGCTAACCCACACATAGTTGAGATAACACCCTTCATTGGGTGTGAACCTCCATACACTACTTGCAAGACTTTTCTTACTTTCATTCATTAATACATGCATTCTTTCATTCTTTACATTCCTCTTTTCATTATCTTTTGCTTTTCATTATAAACTAAATTACGTTTATTGTTATTAGCATACCACGAAAATCCATGTAAAATAAACATACATAACAAGGAACATAAACTTAAACATTAACATACATGGCATCATCATAAACATCACATACCACATCATACATCACCCTTGGGAAAGCCTAACACTTACCTTTTTCCCAAATTTTAGAAAATAATTTATGTCTTCAGGCGCATAGGCACTATGCAGGTGCATGGCCATTCGGATGCATGGGAACAAAGGCATGTGGGAAATCTTCAGGCGCATAGGCACTATTTGGGCGCATGGCCCAACACTTAGGCTCCTAGGAAAATTTCTAGGTGCATGGGCAATATGAACGCGCATGAGTGCATGGGTTCATTGACAGTTTGGGTGCATGGAACACTTAGTCAAATTCAGGCTAATTTAGGCACATGGGAAGTTTGGGCGCATGGAACACTTAGTCAAATTCAGGCTAATTTAGGCAAATAGGAACTAGGGAACTATTAGGGTGCATGGGTTTTCAGGCGTCTGGGAAACACTTAGTCAAATTCAACCATTGGGTAGATGGGCCAAATTTAGGTGCATGGGTAACCAACTTACACTAAACAACATAATTCAGTCCCCAAATCAACATTTATCATGCTATTAGCCTAGAACCAACACTCTAAGCAACAAAACATACATATAACAAGATCATAACATCATAACTCACCAAGTCATGCCCTAACCATAAACACATACACATACATAAAGGTATAAACACCTATTTTATGGAAATGTTCATACATGCATTTCCATCCCCAAAATCAGTTAAAATATGTAAAAATGGAGTTCTAGAAGTCACCTTTGACAACTTTCGAGTATGACCACTGCAAAACCCGAAATCAATTCAGTTTGACCACCTAGAAACTCACCAAAAACACACACACCCAAACACATAAACACACATAAGCACAACCCGAGGCCAAAACCCATCAAGAACACCCGAAAATAAATAGTTCTACCTTGAATTTGGTTTCTTCTTCTTCTTTCTTCAAAACCCGAGAGCTCTGCTCTTTCTCTCTCTAAAATCCGAATGAAAAGCAATGTGAAGAGATTATGGGAGGCCATGCCCACCTTTTGTACAAAGTTATAATATATTTTGTACTTTGCACACTTTTAATCCCTCAAGTTGAGTTAAATTGTGTTTCTTCCTTTTTCTGCACTTTTATTCGTTCTTTCTCGTCTTTAAAATTTTTTGGGTGTTACAAGTCCACCCCCTTTTATAGGTTTCATCCTTGAAACCTGTCATTCCTCAAACAGATTTGGGTAATGTTGTCTCATATCTTTTTCAATCTCCCATATAGACTTGGATCCCTTCCTATGCTTCCACTGTACACAAACCAGGGGAAACACTTTATTCCTTACCTCTTCTCCTTGCGATCGATGATTGCCACTGGTTGCTCCACATAATTGAGTCATTCATCTACTTCAATATCCTCCATTGGTACAACCATGTCTTCATCTTCCATGCATTGCCGCATATGAGATATATGGAATGTCAGGTGAATTCCACTTAACTCATTGGTAACTCCAACCTATAGGCCACCTCTCCTACTCGAGCAATGATTCGGAAAGACCCTATATATGTCGGGCTTAACTTGCTCCACTTTTTGAGCCGAATGATCCCTTCCAAGGTGAGACTTTCAACATAACTCTTTCTCTAACGTTGAACTCAATCGGTTTGCGTCTCCTGTCGGCATATGACTTTTGTCTATAATTAGCTGCCTTCATAAAGGCTTTAATCTTTTAAAGCTTCTTAGTCGTAGCCTCAAATTACCTTGATACTTCCCAACTCCTTCTTTCCAATATCACCCTAACAGATGGGTGTTCTACATCTTCGATCGTATAGCATCTCATAAATGGCATACGGATACTGGCATTATAACTATTGTTATATGAGAACTCAGTTAACGATAGGTGGTCATCCCAACTTCCTCCAAAATCAATGATGCATGCCTGAAGCAAATCTTCTAGCATCTGAATCGTCCTTTCCAACTGACCATCCATCTGTGCATGATAAGTCGTACTAATATGTAACCTCGTCCCCATTACATCATGTAATTTCTCCCAAAACATGGCTGTAAACCGAGTGTCACGATTAGAAATAGTAGCCACTCGCACAAATGACGAGTTACAATCTCCTTGACAAATAGATCTGCTAAACTCTCGAAGGAATACGTGTCTTAGATCAGTAGGAAGTCAACACTCTTCGTCAAACGATCAACTATCACCCATACGACATCATACCCTTTCATAGTACATGGTAACTTCGTAATAAAGTCCATGGTGTTATGCTCCCACTTCCACTCGGGTAAATCCAATGGTTGCAACTTCCCGTACGGCTTCTGATGGTCGGCTTTCACTTGCAAGCAAGTAAGGCACTTGCTCACAGGCTCTGCCATATCGGGCTCATACCCAGCCAGCAATAATCTTTCTTCATATCTTGATACATCTTCGTGGCATCGGGATGGATAGATTATCGAGTATTATGAGCTTCTTCCATGATATTTCCACTTAAATACCCCTAACATGGAATCCACATTCTTCTGAATTGGGTTCTAACACCCAGTGTGTTTTCACCCAACTCCATAACTATGCCTCTCATCATTTTGGAGTTAAGTCGATCTTGTTTCAATGCCTCGTCTTTAAACTCTTTGATTTGCTTCATCAACTCAATGGTCATAACCAACTGATAAGCTTTCACCAGAATTGGCTCGGGTCATTCCTTTTGGCGAAGGGCATCCGCCACTACATTGGCCTTTCCCGGATGGTAGTGGATCTCGCAATCATAATCCTTTATGAACTCCACCCATTGCCTTTGCCTTATGTTCAGATCTTTTTGCTCGAATAAGTACTTCAAACTCTTGTGGTCCATGAAGATTCTACACTTTATCCCATATAAGCAGTGCCTTCAAATCTTTAATGCGAAGACCACAGCTGCCAGATCCAAGTCATGAGTAGGGTAATTAACGTCATGAACCTTCAATTGTCAGGATGCATAGGCTATAACCTGAGAGTCCCTAAGCTCATCATTGAGCTCCCTAATCTTATGAGCTTGAGCTGCATTCACTTCCATCATCTTATGTAAATGAGATGCCCTAAGCTCATCAGTGGCTAGCCTCCAAAGCATAGTGCTATTGAGGTTAGCCAACTATTCCTCTAACCCGATATGGGGTAGAGTAGGTCCAGCTGTGAATGAAGAGTGTGTTGAGGGACCTGATTAGTGACTGGTGGTGGTAATAGTGGATGTGGTGAATATGGGAGGTGGAATATATGTGGGATGTGGTGGAGTAGTTGTGGTAGTGGTGGTGGGATGAGTGATAGTAGTAGTGGGTGGAGTTGCGGTGGTAGTAGTAGCTGTGGGGTTAATGATAGGAGGTGTGGTTATGGTGGTAGCTGTGGTAGTGGTGGTAGTTGTGGAAGTGGTGGTGGCTGTAGTGGTGGGGGTGACAGTGGCGGGAGTGTCAGAAGAAGTAACCAATGTGAATCTTGGCCTCTTGCTCATAGTCTTGTAAGGTTGGGTCATCCTCTTCTTCCTAGAGCCCTTTGCCAGAGGCGCTCCCCCTTGGTTGTTAGGCTGGTCCGGGGTGTAAGAAGGATGTGTCACATCAGCAGCGTCACCCCTAGACTCAACCTGGCGTCCACCAACCGCCCTGAGCCCTTTCTCAGTGCCCACGACCCGGCTCCCAACCGTCCGTACTAGAGGCTCTTCATCGCACACCTCATCCTGATCAACTAAGAAGCTTTGGTGGAAGGCAGCCCCTTCAGTTTCACAAGGTGCATCACCACCCTGACCTTGGTCATCATCGTTGTCATCGTCGTCTTCTTCTTCAGTGGGTGCCATGATGGGCTTGACGTCGGAGTCATTAGCATCATGACACCACTTCCTCCTAGCGGGCGCCATATAGTCTTCTCGGGCCAGGTGCCCAAATAGTCTTCTCATCGGGAGTTTCACTTGCTTACCCCGGTAGACCTTCATTCTCCCTAAAGTCGTATCATCCATTACTTCGAGTACCACTGCATCATCTTCCTCCTTTGACAGCATATGAAGCTTCTCATTAATAATCATCTGTAGAATTTGTGGGTACATGAAGAAGTGTTCCTTTCCCTTTGCCTCGAGGTTCTCTATCAAGTACGAGAGGATCATGCATGAAAAACTGAACGGATGGTTCAGTACCACTGCAACATATGCATTCTGGATTTGGTCATAGAGCTCGTCAAATCCACCACGTCTCGAGTATATGCACTCGAGTATCATATGTGCCATGTATTTGAATTGCAGACACATGTTAATCTTATTATGTACACTGGTATTTATGTCACCGGTGTACTTAATCCCCAAAAAGCATACCAGGACTGTAAGGGGATGTAGCTTAGTTGGGTGGACTCCGTCCTCACCCAACCCTAAGACCCGTCTTAAGTCGTCCTCAGTAATCTCTATCTATAGTGCTCTGTATACAATGTGGCTCAACGGACCGGTAAACCCTTGCACTTTCCCAGAAGGCCTGCTGGATGGATTTGTAAGGTGTGCATGGTGTCGAAATAGCTTTGAAGATCCTCGATCTCCTAAGAAAAGCAATAATCCCAGCAAACTCGGTAGCATTCTGAGGGGTCGTATCCAAGTGAGCACAAATGTTGTGCTTGGTGTTAATAGTCCACCAATTAGCCATGTTGGTATAACACAAGACACATAAACATTAGATTTGTGCATAAGAGATGACTGTTGGAAATTAAACTGTTTTGAGATCAGTCTCGTTCAATCGTGTTATTTAACCATATGACTGAGTACAGTCGTGTGATTGAGCATGCGGCTGAGTTCAGTCGTGTGATTGAGCTTACGAATGAACTTAGTCGTTTGTTTGGCCATGCGGTTGAGTCAGTCGTGCGACTGAGTCACCGAATGATTCATTCGTGTGATTGAATCGCACGTCTGGCTCAATCGTGCGACTGATGTTCATTTAGAGTGTCTATTCACATACGACTCTGTCCTGCACTCCGACTACGAATCTTGGTCAAAATTTGATATTAGACATCATCTTTCGAATCATTTGACTTGCTCAAACTCTAAATAGCACCCAATGTACTTTAAATCAACTATTTTGTTCATTTAAATGGTATATTTGAGTGGTTTTACTGATTTCTTGATTTTAACCAGTTAGATGAGTTAGGGTTTGATTTCACTAAGCATTTTGTTCGATTTCTGTCACTCAGTACCTGTAGAAGAACAATGGATCAGTTAGTAATACAATCAGCAAGAAATCAAGGCAAGAAGAAATTTTGGCAGGGTGTCTACGTATGAGTAAGTTATGAACAATTTGGGGTAGGTGAGAAATGTGATCGACTCACCCCTCCTTTTATACTGTCCTAATGTTCAAGCGTACGACTGGACCTATATGCCTGCTCCAGTCGTGCAACTGAGCCCATACTCATGCTTTAGTCGTGCGATTGGGGTTCAATCGTGAGACTTGCTCATACTCCTTGATCCATTCGTACGATTGGTTCAGTCTTGTAGTCCAATCGCATGGTTGTTTCATACTCATGCTCCAGTTGTGTGACTGGCTCATACTTATGGTTCAATCATGCGATTGGCCCATACTTATGATCCAATCATGCGATCGGCCCATACTTGTGATCCAATCATGCGATTGGCTAATACTTATGAGTTTAACAATACACACTTTCAAACCCTTAAAAAATGTTAACACTTGATAAACATTATGACCTTCTAACACCATTTGATCACCTCAGACGTGATCCTTTAAATTTTTAGAAACGGATTGGTCACCTCAGATGTGACTCATTTTAATTTTGTGTAGAAGCATATGTACCTAGTTTACGTTCTTAATGTAATTTGTCTATCTTGTCCTTAATGTAATTGAAATATATGAGTTGAATGAAACAGAATATGTGATTGATGATCTTAATGTTAAATGTTTCAATGTATGTTTGAATGTTTGTTGATTATTAACGCATATTGAACTAATTATATAGGTTTGTGGTTGTTTGAATGAATCTTAGTAAAGTAATCATTAAGAAACATATTCAAACTTAGTCGTATGAAGTTTTCATGCGAATGGCCTATGCCAATGGACCATACGCATGAACAACTTCATGCTAATGAAACAGTCGCACAACTGAACCAGGAGACTGGATCAGTCGCATAATTGTGACATGAGATTGACTCAGTTGCACGACTAAACACTCAGACGTGCGAATGGATCAACCGCATGACTCAGTCACACGACTGAACCATGCTAAGTGTTCAACCGTACGAATGAGAAACCTAACCTATAAATACCACTTAATTCGTGGAAAAACGTAACACTTAGAATACTTACGTACCGAATCGTACCCTAGCCGTCCAGAGACTTCTAAGAACCTGTTCCAAGTTCATAGATCGCACTAGATCGATTTCCAATCGTTCTTAATGTTTAGATTCAATCTAGAATTCATTCTACGTGCCCTAGCCATCCAGAGACTTCTATACAGCAGGCCTTCCGGAAGGGTGCATCGGTTGATCGATCTCGTGAGCCCTACTGCATTAGGAGTATTATATTGGGGCAAGATATAGAGGTGACAACTGTAGATCTTAGACGAGTACTGGATCTGGGTGATGATGTTGATCACCCAACCAGGCTACACCCTCTAACTGTGAGGGGATGCTTTCTCAGGAGGAAGTACTCTGGGACATCAATGCATGTGTGCTAAACAAAAGCAACCTGTGTCCCCAGTTTAAGTACTTGGCACACGTGATACTGAAGTGCATAACTTCGAGGAGGGGGGGATTTGATGACCTATCAGACCAAATCCAGAATGCCTACGTGGCACTACTGCTGAACCACCCCTTCAGCTTCTCCAGCATGATATTTGCATACCTGATAGAGAATCTTAAGGCCGAAGGCAAGGAGGAATTTTGTATGTACCCAAGATTCTTACAGATGATTATAGATGAGAAGTTGCCTTCTTTGCCTAAGGAGAGCCATAATGCGGTATCACTTGAGGTGATGGATGACACGACTTTGGGCCGCATGAAGGTCTACATGGGAAAGCAAGTCAAACCCCCTGTGAGGAGACTGTTCGGGCACCTGGCCCAGGATGATTACATGGCGCCGGCAAGGCGTAAGTGGCGCCATGAGGAGAGTGACTCAGATGTTGAGCAGATTGCTCTTCCATCTGATGACTCCGATGATGATGACAGTGGCACTGGTGGAGACTTAGGCTCTGCTGCTTCTAGGGCCAACACTGCAGATGTTACACCTCCACCACCCACTCATGGAGAAGCCACCACCGTCAGTTTCCATTAGGATTTTTGCCCTCCTGATGAGGAGGAGGAGAGTGTTGAGGAACCACTGACCAGGACTGTGGGTAGTAGGGTGGTTGCCATAGAGAGAGGTTTAAGGGCGGTTGGTGGACGCCAAGGGAGTCCGGGGGTGCCGTTGCTGCTGATTCAGATCCCTCATATACCCCGGACCCGCCCTGCAGCCAAGGGGAAGCCATAGTGCCTAAAGGTACAAGGAAGAAGAGAATGGCTCACCCCTATGGCAAGAAGGGGAAGAGACTGAATTTCACACTGACCTCCTCTACAGCCACAACCACTACCTCAGCCACTACTTCCACCACCACCACCACTACTACCATTCCATCTGCCACCACTATTACCACCTAACATACCCCTACCACAGCCACTCCACCACTTACCCACATCACATCCACCACCACTACAGCTCACCCATCACCACCCACACATATACCACCTCCCATATTCACCACTACCACCACCACCACCTCTAGCCACTAGGCAGCACCATCATATCACCCATCTTTTCCCTCAAGATCATCTCTACCTTCTAGTGGGGTAGAGGAACAGCTTTCAGAACTAAACCGTATGGTTCTGAAGCTGTTAGATGCCGATGACGAGAAGAATGCTCAGCTCCGACAGTTAGTGGAGCTTACTGCTACACAATCCTAGTAGATCTCTCAGCAGGCACAACAGATTGAGGAGCAGGCTCAGCATATGGCTGCTCAATGTCAAGAGATTGCCCAACTCAGGGAGCAGAATGTGCTATCCACTAAGAAGATCGAAGATTTGGAGGATGCTAAAAGGACCATCATGCTCAAAATTAAGGGCACAAACACTGAACCTCTGAAGATCCGAGAGGGAGATGGTGATGATGATGATGGTGATGATGATGATAGTGATGATGATGATGATGATGATGGTGATGATGAAGGTGATGATATAGAGGGAGGTGATGATATGGATGGACGAGACGATGACAAAGAAGGAGATCCATCAGCTTTGGGTACCTAAGAAGCTAGTGAGAGGCGGACCAAAAAGAATCAATATCAGGGTGCCTCGACATCAGCCCCGACAGCAGAGGACCACATGATTCAGGACAAATGTAATTTAGAGATGTTTATGTAATTTAAATCATGTGTACTTGAATATTGTATTAAACTTATGTGCATGAATGTTTATGTATATATTTAATGTTTACTGTCTTGATTATCTACTCATGAATGATGTATTATATGTCTTAAGTCAAGCAGATCCAAACTTTCAAAGAGATGAACACGATATTGCTCCCCTTCAGCAGATCAAGACTCAGTTCACTATGATTATTGATTTGCAAGGGATTGTTAGGAGGTCAGTGAGCTATGCTCCTAATGAAGGAGAAATCATTCATGACCTCACTGATGAGTAACTGGCAGAGATGTTCCGGTTAGATGCCCCTACCGTCGATGTTTCTAGTGATGACTAGCTCCACGATGTTGATGAGATAGAGATTGAAGACGTCACAACACAACACTATCCTGAATATATTGATCAAGACGGAAATGTGGTTCCCGATTTTGGGGATACACTCGATAGTGGTTTGTATGCTAAATTGGATATGATGGAGAGGGAGACCGAGAAATCAGAAAGCCATGCCCAAGCCTCGGACGCCGATGTTGAGACCAAAAAGGCTGAGTGGGCGGCTTGTTTGGCAGAGATCCATGCCCAACATGAAGGAATTAATATGCCCAAGATACATATTAAATTGATGTGGCTAGTGTATTATGATCCAAGTCGGGTCATACCCAATAACAAGCCAAACAAACACCAATAAGTATTTATTCGTTGATAAGATCATACAAATAAATAACGACACCAATTTAGAAAATGGGTTTTCTAAAACATTGCTTTTGTAAATGAACAACATTATATGGATAATT
>BJCM01207298.1:0-18847 GCA_018326385.1 Flaveria bidentis
CAATGATTGTATTGTTCTTTGGGTTGGCACATGTTTTGCCACATTATACATTTCTGTTTCATTGGGTTATTTTTACAATACGCTTCCGCACAGTTTTCAAGTTTTACTTTGGTTGATTTGGTTTAATTATTGCATATAGAGTCGTTCTGAGTAACTATTGACTGTGATCCTGGTTTGTTCACACGCCTCGCGGTTAAACTCCGCACGTGGATTTTGAGGGTGTGACAAAACAATACGAGATGCAACCTATGGACCCATTGAAGACGACGAGAATAGCGACAAGGAAGAAGAGGACGGCGAGACCGACAATGATGAACATTAGTTTTTATTTCTTTATCTATTTTAATTTTAATCTATGTAAATTTTTATCTTTATATATAATACTAGTTTTAGTAAACTCGTATATTACACGGATTAAATAAATAAAATATTAATATAATAAATTTATTAAATATATGATATTCTAAGATATGATATAACTTAAATTACATATGAGAAATAACTATAAATAATAAAACAGTGATATCAACTTTTTAAAAAATTGTTTTTAATTTTTTTTAAATAAACATTTTGTTTTCAAACAAACCATATAAAAATACATTTAACAAAAATCTTATTACAACTCCCAAATTTGCTTAATTTTGTTTTAAAAATTGACTTTTTAAAAGTATTAATTTATTTAGAAATAAACTTAATAAATAGATTTATTTTTTAATTTATTAAATATTAAAAAGTATTAAAATAATATTATTAGTAATTAAAATAATTATTTAATAGTAGAGAGAGACATGAAAATTTTGGTGAGGAAAATTATAATGATGACATGTGACACTCTCATTTACTCTTTTATTAGAGTAAAAAGATGTATTATTTTTTATATTTAAAAAGTAAAGATTATTTTTAAACGGTTAATTAAATTACTCACAGACGATTGGTCTACCTGACAATCTTCATCACTCAACTACGAAACCTAAGACTACTCTCAGGAGGACATTCACATTAAGTGAGAAAACCATTCCTCACAAAAACACATTTTTTATTTTTATCATAGGTGAGACTTGAATTTAAAATCTCCATCTATTTTTATAAAATTTTAAAGTATCTTAGCTTAAATAATTAAGCTAAAGATCATTAGTAAAACGTAAAGATTGTTAAAAGAGAAGATGAAAAAAAGGGCTATGTCATGATAAAAACATTAAAGGGGTGAAAAAAATTGTGATATACTAATATGACATTAAATTAGACTGTAATGAAGCTATTAAAATAGTTTAATGGTCGCATATTTGGGCAAATTAAACAAATTGAAGATTTTATCCTACTCAAACACATATTACAAACATAAAAAAATGTTAAGTATAACTATCAAAAACGATTAGACACATGTAGAAGCAATAATAATATTTATAAACTAAGAAACCGAGAAAATATAAAGTATAGAATCACCAATTCAGACCAACCATGCTTACCTATTTTCTCATCATGTTTTCTCTACTAATCTCCAATGCTCAAAATTTTCTCGAAGAATGTCAACAATTACACATGTAGATATAATTTCGGTGAATAACTTGCATACATAAGGATTACACCATACTTTATGAACTCCTCTTTAACTACAACAAATAATCATTCAATCCTTCAGTAATACCAATTTAAATTTAAAATTTTATTAAAAACATAGCTAATATCCTCAAATAAAACCTGTAAAATTAAAATCGGAATTCAACTTAAAACTTCATGCACGTGACATAGAACAAAAATATAGAAGCGAATGTTTTTTGATTATGTGATAAAAGAACTGATCCACTTGCTGGTATTGAAATTGATATTTTTTTATATTTTTAATTGAAGAGGGGTCCACTTTCACATGGGGTTATTCATGTCCAATACCTAATGCCTAAAAACACATCTAAAATATATACAAGCAATAGAAGGATGAACGTAATATCAATTGTTGTGACAACACATACATCGTTGATGCTATATATGGTGTGTGCAACTAGGTTCGTTCACCATTTGATAACGACCTGGTCCACACCATCTTTGCGAATTGCGTTGACAGATGAATTTTAAATCTCAAAGGTCTTGTCCAAACCACCAGCAAACACCCCGTTAATGGTCGGTTTCAAATATCAAATATTAGGGATTATCAGGAAACTATTTGGGGTTTGCAACGCTCATGGATGCAGCTACTTGTCGACATTTTTTTTGACTCTTTCTTATTTTCGTCCATATTATAGATGGTGATTTCTTTCGTTATCATTTCTAAATATATTTTATAAAATTTGTATTTATTTGAGATCTTGTTACTTAAAAAGGAAGTTTGATATCTTTGTGGGACTCATGAGATGAAGAATAATGATATTGACAAATGTAACTGCTCGTGTCTTTCCGATGTTTGTCACTTGTGATGTAGTTAATTGCACAAATAAATTAAAATTTTGGAAAATTATAAAATTTATCGACATTCCGTCATAATTTACCAAGAGATCATCGGCGGAACCTAAAACCATATTCTAATTTATGATTTTATCTTTCTCTCCGTATCACCAAGTCTTTGTTCATGTTTTCTGACCTTTAATGATTATGGAGATTATAGGTTTGTGTTTGTGACATAGTTTGTAGTTTATTATATCAGCTTCTCGTTGAAGGTCAGAATGTTTTTGTGGTGTATGGTTTGTTTACTTGTCTTAGTTTAGAGTTCTACATATGTTCTTGTGATAAATAGTCTTCAGATCTTTAGCAAATCTTTGACTCTTTGTTGATTGTTTGTAAAAAGTTTGTTAGAATGAGCTTTACATAAACACCTAGAGTTTTATCATGGCATAAAAGCCCAAGGCTATATATCATTGTTAATAATCATACACTTTCGAAAATATATTTTGGCTTGGAATCTATTACAGTTCGTCTATGAAATAGATTTGAATTTTCAGATTTATATCTGTCATGAGATAGGTATAAAGGTTCTATTGAAAAGGTAGAACGTAGAGGATGTAAATGGGTTTTAAGGTATATATACATCTAATGGTGAAATTAAGCATTATAAGGCTAGGTTAATAATGAAATTAAGGTTATAGCCAAAGAGAAGATTTGAATTTTAATAAAGCATTTTCACCTGTGATAAAATATACTAACTATTAAATGTTTAATTTATGTTGTTCAAAATAGTTGGATATTATATCAGTTAGATGTTAACAATGTATTTTTTTATGATTTAACTGAGGACGTTATGATGACACTGAAAATAAAGTTTAGAAATTAGGTATGTTTTTATACGGTATAAAATAAGCGCATAATGAATGGAATGGGAAAACTAACTTATGTATTAATGGAAACTGGTTTTATACAAAGTAAAATAATTTTTCTCTGTTTGTTTCAGGAAAGAATTACGAATTACTTGTGTTACTGTGTATGATGACATTCTCTTGATTGTAACTATGAAAACTGATTTGTGAAGTCAAAGAATCTTTTAACAAATCAGTCAAAGAGTCTTTTAAGTTAAAGTTCTTGGTAAAGGATATATAAAATTTGAAATATTTTTTTAGAATATATGTTATAAGTTTTAAAATGGTTTGTGTTTGTCACAAAGAAAGTATTGCGTAGAGTTGTTAGGTTAGTTAGTTTATTAGAAAATAAACTAGTAAATAATCAAATTGAGCAAAACATAGTTGTCATTGATTAAAAAATTTGGATAAAATTAAAAACTTGTGGTGAAACTAACATGCTTTGATAAACCAGATATTGCGTTTATTGTTCACTCAAAATTCTTTTGACAATCTTACTTACTAAATAAGAGATAACATCTTAATCATTTAAGATGTTTCTAAAACTTTATCACTAAAAGGCTTCATGAACCATTTAAAGATAATTTTAAAGTGAATCATACACACTTTACATATAATTTACATATGTTCATATAGACTCTTAATGGAATCACTAAAATACTATCAAATAGCCTTAAGTTAGCTTATGCACAAGTCACTTAATTCTCATATGAAAGTGACTATTAGGTTATTGAGATATTAGAAGTCCGCTCCTGAAAACGGAGTAGTGTTTAGAAAATCAGATGAGTTTGTATTAACAAGTTTTATACTCTGATAAGGACAAATATATTCCCACCAAGAGATGCATTAATGGTTCTTGTTTATATCTGGCAATATGTTGATTTCTTATATGAGTAAAAAGCATAGCACTGTCTCTAGGTCCTCTGTTTTTGTGTCTAGTTCCTCTACTGAAGCAAAGTATCGAGCAATACGTTATGCTTGTGTGAATTTGTCTTTCTGGTCAAAGTGCTAGATGATTTAAATGGCTTCAAAAACTTCCTATTAAGGTGTTTTGTGACAGTAGTGGCGGAGCTTAACCAACTTTGTAAGGGGGTGGGGCGAAATGATTTTTTAGGGGGGGCGAACTCGATATTTATATAAAAAATTATATTACAGGGCAAAAAATTTACACTATCGGGCTACCCTCCTGGCCCCTTAATAGCTTCGCCCCTGCCCTGTTCTTCATGAGAGGACTAACAAACTTTGAAATTAATATTTTTAAAAGCAGAAGTAACTACTGGCTTTATAAATATTAAGATAAAATCAAAAGAGTAACTAACAAATATATTTACCAGTAGTTTAAATGTATTGTGTAAGTCACCATAATTTAATATGTTCGAAATTATCAATGTTAGATGTTTTAAGTGTCTGAATTAAAGAAGGATGTTAAGAGAGTATTTATTTTTAAGTCAATTCATATACTAAATAATAATTATTATGATTTTGTGTTTTGTATTGGTGTTTCATATGATTGGGCTCTATTTTGATTGATAGGCTACTCTTTATGGGCTTGGACCTTATACTATGACTGGAGTTGGGCTGGAGCTATTGGAGAGCAGGAGTCGGTTGTGAGTCTTCACTTTAAGCATATATATTTCTCTCTTTTGAGTTCAGAAGAAATCACAAAATGTATGTCTATTTCTTTCTATCATCGAGTCATTGTTCGATCATGTTCTTGATCTCCAACGGTTATGGAGATTACTGATTTGTGTGATAGTCTATTTTGAGTTCCGTAGAAATCACATATTGTCAATCTGTTTGAGAGTTGTTCACGAATATAACCACAAAACTCTTTAAATTAATAATTTATTAATTTATTAATATAATAATATCTCACTAATTTAATAGAATATCAAGCTCCTAAAATTATTAATTTATAGTTTTTTTACGTAGTAAGATATACTAACGGATTCCAAAACCTATGAATGAAAGTTGATTACTAACAAACCACCCCAATTAAAACTTTGAGAAAATTACACAAATAGTCCCTATGATTTGATCATATTATGAGTTTAGTGCTCAAATTTTAAAAATTAGAATTTAGTCCAAACATTTACGAAATGATTGCATGTTTAGTCCCCAATGTTAGTTGTTAGTTTATTTTTTAACAACGTAAAGACGAATCTTGATATGATCAAACCGAAGTGAGTACTTGTGTAACTTATTAATATAATAATCTATAAAACCTTTTGAATACATTTATAGAAAAAAAATAAAAATGATGACATTATTAGTTTATGTTTATAATATTTTAAAAACAATAAAGTATTAAAATGTTATTTGAGTTTTAAAAATTAATGAAAATACATTTATAGATAAAAAACCTCAAATTTGATTCCTTTTCTTCTTTCAAACATATTAATTTCCTTTTATTTACAATATCATCATTTCGTTAGTTTTAACCGTTAATTAATTGAGATAAATGGTTTCAAAAGCTTCTTAAAGGGAAAATCAATTTTGTATTTGGTAACTCTACACCATGATGGTGACAAGAGATGTGGCTACTTCAACAATAAGCATGAATACATTACCTTAAGTACACATGGTTAGAGTTTATAACAAAATGCACGGCATAGTTAAGGTTTAAGTCTAGTTACATATTCGGAAAGAAATCCGCGAACGACAAACTAATAGAGTTCAATTCAATCAAGCCCACACGAATCGGGCTTGTACAAGCCGTGAAAAACCTAGGTGGTTGGGTTTATACCAAAAGCGAAGTATATAGGAAGATGCTTTGAAACCCAATCTAAAGAAAAAATGAACTATGAGTCCTGTAAAATATGACATATAAAACTAGTTATTTATGTTAATTTTAGTAAAATAGATAAAAATATAGTGTATATATTGTTATATAGATATAGTAGATTTAATAAACCCATGTGTTACACGAGTTGAAAAAATATTAATATAATTAAATTTATTAATCATAAAATGATATTATAAGATATGATATGACTGAAATTATATATGAGAAGTAACTATAAGTAATAAAAAACTTATATCAACTTTTTTAAAAAATATTTTTAATTTTTTTTCAAAAAATAAATATTTTGTTCTAAAACGAACCGTATAAAAATGTTATTTTTAAAAATTTTCTTATTATAACTCCCAAATTTAATTATTATAGTTTTAAAAAATTGAATTTTTAAAAATACCAGTTTTAAAATATTTCGCATTTCTAAAAAAATTTTATGCTTTGGAAAAATTTATTATTTTATAAATTTTTCTTTATTTAGAAATAACATTAATAAATTGATCTATTTCTTAAATAATTAAATTTAAAAAAAGTGTTAAATAATATTATTTAATAATTAAAGTAATTATTTAATAAGAGATAGAGGCGGGAAATTTTGATGAGGATGGTTATGAAGTTGATACATGTTATCTCAAGATACTTTTTTATTAAACTAGGAAGATATGGAAGGGTTTAAATTGTAATTTAAAAGAAATTAAGAAAACTCTAGATTAAAGTTAAATTTAGTTTAAGAGTTTTCATAATTTGTTTTCAAATGTACTCTACCCTAGATGTACGTATGTATTTATTCACTATACATCACATTTAAAACGATTAAATCTGTTTTTACCTATTTATTTAAAATTTGATGCAATTTTTAAGAAATGAATAAGAGTTCATGCATTTAGCCGTTTACTCTCTAAGGGTATGTTTGATATGTGGTACTGTAATTGACGAATGAATTAAATGAATAAGGGAATAGAATGGATAAGAGAATTAAATGAATCATTACATTCCATTATTTCGTTTGGTTGTTCTTTAGTAATAAATGAATCATATCTTTGTTTTATTTGTTAGGCATAAAAATCGAAACTATGAAGTGTAAAAGTAGTTATGATGGTGATGACGAGCGAAGGTGGTGGCGGAGGTGGTTTCCGGCGGCGGTGGTTTCCGGAGGCGGTGGTGGCCGGCGGTGGTTTCTGGCGGCTGTTTCCAGCGGCGGTGGTGGCCGACGGTGGTTTTCGGCGGTTGTTTCTAGCGGTTGTGGTGGCCGACGGTGGTTTCCGGCGGCGGTGGTGGCCAACGGTGGTTTTCAGTTGCGGTGGTGGCCGACGGTAGTTTCCGATGGCGGTGGTGGCCGGCGGTGGTTTTTGGTGTCGGTGATGGCCGCCGGCGGTGGTTTCCAGTGGTGGTGGTGGCTGGCGGTGGTTTTCCTTGGCGGCTGTTTTTGGCAGCAGTGGTGGCCGACGGCGGCGGTTTATGGTGACGGTGGTGGCTGGCGGTGGTGTTCGACAGCGGTGGTGGCTGGCGGTGGTGTTCGACAGCAGTGGTGGCCGGAGGTGGTTTCCAATCCTAACATGGATCAGAATCAGAATCAGTTACAAATTTACAATAGGAAAGGAGGATCCAATCCTATAAGTAATGTTTTAAGAACCGGATCGGACGTCGAACCGGACGCCTTACTGGTTTGGTGGTCGGACCGGTTGGACCGGATTTAACTATATTTTAATTATATTTATATATGTAATTAAATATAAGTAATTTATATATCATTTATATATATATATTTTATAGTTATATATAAAACTTAACTATATTTGTATATCTGACGTACTAATTTATGGTTTAACACCCCGTTATACCCATTAAAAAAAAAAAGAAAACGGCCCGAACCGGTCCGGTTTCCCGGTCCTACCAGCGGTTTGGGACGAACCGACCGATTCAACTAGTTCAAAACGAGTCACACCAGACCGGACCGGACCAGCCCCTGATTCGCGGTCGAACCGGTTGGACCGGCCAGTCCAATCCGGTATCAACAACATTTCCTGTAAGTCAATTATTGGATTGATAATGGGCCACTTAGAAAGCCCAATAAGTCATATATTACTGCATTGAGTTTAGATTTATTTGGCATAAAGGTTTAGAAAGAAGGAAATAAGAACGGCACTAACAAATGATGTTTGTTATAAATGAGCAAGTTTGTGAACTCATGAAACAAGAGATTTTCTAACTCTGCCTAAAGAGCGATTTTAAGAATAAATCCTCTCAAAACGAATTTTACACCTTACTCATCCCTAACATATAAAGTAAACTAAACGTCAAACTTCATGATAAAAGGGAGACAAATAACTCAAATTATACCGATAAATACATAGAATACAACCTTGTTCAATTATATAATTTGTCTCAAGTCACCATTCTCATCTAATTATATAATTTGACTTTCATCATAACCAAATTTCCTATTTCTCTTTCTCTTGTAAGGTTCTACCTTGGCATCTAACACAATTAAAGATAGATCCAAAAGCAAAAGGGGCTTACAAAAATAGATACATTGCATCACAACTAATTAGATAGATTTTGTTAAGAGACATGAAGTCTTGATATGATAAGGACCTCTCCTACAAGACCATAACAATGCAAAGTATTCTACACTTGGTTGGCTCCCATAGTGGAGGGCAAAAAGGGAATTTCACAATCATGATGTTTGTTGACAAATGTCTAAATGACTTGCTAATGGAGTTGACCATCATTCAAGAATGTAAATGTAGGGTAAAAAGACATAAAAGAACCCTTTACCAGCATGCTAAAGGATAAAAGATTCTTGATTTCATTCGAAAGAATCATAAGCAATCGATTATACCTCGGAGCTTGTTGCCTACATCATTTGTTTTTTAAGATCAAGGTGATATGCACGTAATCCATCATATTTCGTGAGTTTAAGAGGACGGTTTGCACTTTATCTTCGTTTAAGTTTTAAAAAGATTATTTAAGAGGATGGTTTGCACTTTGGCTTCATTTAAGTTCAAAAATGATAATTTATTAAGAGAACCTAAGGTTTTCATCATAACATGGTATCTCAAGTGAAATAACCCTTTTAATGTGATACCGTCTTCTTTTTGCAACAAATTATTCATTCAATAATTTCGAGCAATCGAGGACAAATGACCAACTTCAACATATGTAGCTTTCATAAAAACCCATTTTCAGTTCAAAAGTAAAGAATGTAGGAATTTAGTCCGTTGGAAGTAGTATTGCAAAAGGATTTGAACTTTGAGTGTCAAATATCATATTGGAAAATTGAGGGGTTAAAAGTGTCTTGGATAGTATACAGAGAGGTAGCGAATTGTAACGTAGAAAAAAATAAAAGGAACAATCGATGACACAAAGTCGCACACAAAGCAAAACATGATTAGGAGGATCCAATGGAAAGTAATTAACTTGTTTTACAAATACTAAGTAAATTATATAAAAACATTATTATACATTCTAGTTTTTAATTGGAATATATAATCGTAGGTCATTTGGTACAATATCCTATTAATGATTATTTGCAACAATATAATCGTTTCAATTACGGACTCATATATCGGTTTTTATTTTAAACACCAAAATTATATTTCAAAAATAAGTTGAATTGGTTGAGTGGTAGTCGCGAGGTGAATTTATCATATAATCAGGTAACAACCGTTATGTATGTTTTAACACCCGCCATCAATGTTCCAACAAAGATTATCAATAAAAACTCTCGTTCGTGAATTATGACGTAATCACTCGATATAAATATTCTCACGTTGGAGTTGATCATGGGATGCATATCGGCTGTGACGAGACCGTCTCTACAAGCGCCTCGACAAAAAATACCGCACACAACACTTCGAAAACCCTCATATATGTTACGATAATATTATATGTGCAAGTGATTTATGATTTATTAGTACTAATATACGTGCCACATGCAACAAAGATTTATTAATATACAGGCTTCTATTATATATTTTTGTTTACTTGTTTCAATATAATAAATTCTAAATACCAAGTTATATTACTATACTACTTTATAACTCATGCAATAAAAACTGTTCACTATCATTACATGTCATCAAACCCATATTTGTTAGAAACATCATTCATTTATGTGATTCATTCTTCATCATTAGATGGCTAAAACTCGATTCACGCATGTTTATTTCCTTTTTCATGCCAAATGATTCATTTTTTAAACGTTTCGCATCAAAACATGACATGATCATGATATCATTAAATTTTAACGTCACTAACTTATCTTTGACTTCCTCAAAGTTAATCTCGTAATCAAAACAACAAATTACAATAACAACCTTAAGAAAGTACCATATATATGATTAGGATTTAGAGTTTAACGTTTATATTCAGTTTTTTATATAACAAACTTCTTTGAACTTTTATAAAAAGGAAAATGGTTGTAAGCATGATTAGGGCAGAGTAAAATGAAATTGTCTTTTAGTCAAATTAGGGGACAGAATGAGCAGGGGAATGTTCATGGAGTGAATAACTAGGAAAGCATGACATAACATAACAAGAGCTATTACTCACCAACATATTATTATCTCTTTTTTTTCCTTTATATTGTTCCATATTTTCAATTTCATAAGATTAATATTTTTGCTTTCACATAAAATAGATTCCAGTGAAAAGAAATTGGGTTTCTTACTCTTTAACTAAAAATATATGAGTGTCTCCGTTACTTTAAATTTATTTCGCTATCTGTATTGATGTGTCAACAGTGTGAAAAGCGATACATATCTTTCAAACATCAACATAAAATGGATGTCATCAAATTATAGAAGACACAAAAATCAAACGAATAAAGTGACAAACGAGAAGCTATATAAATCATGTGTCAAATACTCAAAAACTTCTCACTCTCATGTATTTCCTTAGACTTTTTTTGTTATAGACAATTATCAATAAAAAAATCACTATCTCAATCACTATACTGACATCAAAGATCATCAATGATAACTCAAAATGAATATGCTCATTTAATTATTTTCTTAATAATTAGTGATAATCAATAAGTTTAGTAGATATAATTACTATTTTCAATATGAAAAACAATACACATGTCTTAAACATCAGCATAAAGATAGACATGTTAAGAGGATTTAAACTCACGACAAGTTAAATGATTGTAAGAATATGCAAGAAATTATGTAAATCATAAAAAATATATTATTATGATGTATCGTAGCTTAGGCCTTTTTATTAATTAACTATTATTAAAAATGTCACTATGGTTAATCATCATATCGAGATTAAAGACAACCAATGATAACTCGAAGTGACATGTTTAATTAATTAGTTAATATTTTGGAGAGCACTCAAATACACTCACTAATCTACTTTTATGTCACATTAGATCCCTCCTTTTCCGGTTCTTTACAGCTTACAACCAATTTATTAATATTTTGGAGTGTATAATGTTCATTTCATGAAAGAACTGATAATTTTTCAAACATAACTAACCACTGCCAACTACTACGTTTTTGTTCTTGTTTGTTATAATAGTAACAATAACAAAGTTTTAAAGGCGAATAGCAAAAGAGATGTTTGAGATAAAAGAATACTAAAAACACATGTTTATCAAGGCCATCATATTGAGGGGTAAAACATATATATTGATTGAGCATTTATCAAGGATTACGAAGTTTGTGAAAATAGAATGAAAAACTCTTTCCAACAAATATTATGACAATTAGCTATGCACAACTAACGGACTTAAATATCTTTAAACATGGGTGAGAAGAAATACCGAATTATGGGATCATAAAAGATATAATCAAATTAGTAGAGAGATCATTGGTTTGATTTAAGTTTTCTATATATAATCGAGTTTTATCGGTTTGGTTATAGTTATTATTTGTATATATAATTAGATTATTTGTCAATAAAATAATCTTTTTAGACTGGATTAACTAACCCAATTGACTAGAGGTGGCTAGAATTAGAATTGAGTTTAACTAATCGAACTGTATTTTCCCGCTAAACGAAATAACAAGATTGTTTTTGAGTAGCTGACTGACTCTGAAAAGTAAAGCGCACAACATTATACAATAAACTGATCCTCAATCTAACTTAAAGTTATGTTAATAATATATATGAATATCTATGAGATAAACATGCATTTTTAATTAGATTTATCATATCGTATTAGCAAAATAACAAAGAGAAGGGTTAATGTCCTTTGGTTGTGTAGAAAATTGAAATGGAATCTCAATGATGATACAAACTACCAAATACTAAAAGCCCATGTGTAGAAACATCAAAAGTATTTGTCATTTGCCCCCACCATTTTATCTTTTGGAAACCAATATTATGAAGGCAGGTTTCCAATGTCCACATGATCCTAACAACTCTCCATCCCTACATAAATCTTAGATTTTTCGGTATAAACTCTCTTCAAAGGCTACAACAATAATTCTACATGAAATGATATCATGATAGTTAATCATATGCTAAAAGATAACTAATAAATTTAAGTTTATTTTTGTACCCTTAGAAGATCATGACAGGTTTTCTGTCCCTTAGGGTTGGAGTGATAGATGTTTTGGATCTTGAAACTGTTCATTGATTTCAAGAAAATGAATAGACTTGAAGGAAGAAACCATGTTGTTTTTCTGTTAAGTTTTTCTTTGGTTTCTCTTTTAGTAGACTCTACTTGAAAAGTTAGAGGGTTTGTTGTTCTTGAAAGAATTCCGTCAACTAATTTGTCTTCTCATACATGTTTGACGTGTTAACGACTTGAGATAGTTACAAGTGATCTATTATATTAGATAATAACATGTCTTTGAATTGAATGAGTATACTTAAGAATATGCAAGATATTCAATTCAAGGATCAATAAAGCAATTATTTATACTTTTTAAAAACCAAAGTAAAATAATAATCACTAAAGTCCAAGATGTTATGTTATTTGAGCTTTCTTATGGATGAATGAAATACAATATTAAGTTAAGCTCTCATATCAATTAGATTAATGATAGGGATTAATGTTTTTGTGGACCGTTCTTGGAACACGCCAAAGTATAGTTTGCCCTCAAAGGACATACATTCACATATTCAATTTTTAATTCACTATAATTATAGAAGACTATCTACAGTATTATAAAAATCATATATGTAAAATGTCAATCTTATAAAAGTTAAGCTAGTTGTAACATTTTATAATGTATAAACCTTTGTATAAAACTTATGAAACTTGTGCAACATGTAGGAATATAGTCACACACATAGATTAATCATATCATATTAAAAATCACTTGCAAATATATTAAATGGAAAAGACAAATTAGTAGAGAGAGAGCAAGAGACTAGAGACGGGGAATAAGAAAAAAACATGGGAATAATAAGAGAGTTTTGGGTTATTGTGCGTTTATTGAAAAGTGGGAGGGGGAAATTGAAAATAGAAAAAGGCATGTGATAAAAGAGGCTTTTCCTCTCTTGTAAAGCGACCACGCCCGTTTGCAATCATGTGGTCTACTTTGTTATAATTTCTCTTCACACATCCCTATACTTTTGCTTATTTGCTTTGTCCCCCTCCAACATTTTTTCGCATGCCTCCAACCATATTTTACTCTCTTTACCAAAAATATCCTTGCTCAACACTAGTGTACATTTCTATTAAACCATTCACAACACATTCCTTTGTCATCTTCATTCTTTCTTAAAATATAACTAACTAGATTTATAGTTTCGTATATTACACGATGCTACATAACAAAAAAATATATAATTTTATAATGTTTACAAGGTAAAAGTATTTAAAATATAACTAACTAGATTTATAGTTTCATGTCTAACTAACTCACGTTATGAGTAGGAAACACAAATAAACAAATGTTTTTTGTTTCACACTATACATTTATACTCACATAGGTAAACTCCAAAAGCCACCACTATTTTATGCTCTAACAAACTACCTAAATTGAGTTTTTTTAACAATCACAACATCACCATTAAATTAATATATTAAGAGTTTAAAAACATTCTTGTTTTTGTTAAATTCATGTTGTTTTATATAAAATTTATATAAGATCATTTATATATAAATGATTACAAATTCTTTCAAATAATGTCTATATCCTAAGATTATTATTATATCAACGTTTTAATATATTTCTTTAATAGACAGTTCAATTTTCTTTCTAAAACAATTTATCATTTCAAGACATAAAATTGTTTATATGAATGATAATTTATTGTATTTTTAAATCATAAATTGTTTTTAATCTAATAAATAATATTAATTTTTAGTTTTTATTTAAACGAAGGACAAAATATTGTAATTTTTATTGCATTAAGGTATTTTTTAGAATAATTATTTCTTTAATATATATGAATTTTTTAAAATAGTTTAAGCAATTAAAACCTAATGTATAATCAAAACATTTTATTTTATGTATCACACCCAATTGGGGCAAGCTTACACATTTTGATTAATATATGTGTTTTCTATTTGATATGTTTTGAAAAACCTATGGGCATTTAAATCTAATGTTTTTATTTTTATTCATATAATTTAGTTAAAATACATATTAGTTCTTAATATCTGTCATCTTATTAAAATTTGACACACTTCGTTCCCCGTATCATATCCATATTAAATTACGTAACAGTTATATATTCTATTTTTATTGTGTTTTCTTTTTTTTTTCCTACAAATAAAATTATAGATAATAAATATAAGGAATGAATAGTGATTTTGAAAATATATAGAATGAAAGTGAGTCCTTAACTTGATCCATATTTCAAGAAAAGTGATGGAGTGACAACTTTAGTGATTCTCATATATTTTTCTTTAGATTACATAGATGAGGTATGGATGGAGATTGGGTTGTAAGTGCTCTAACATATTCGTCTAACAAATTTGTTTACACACATTATTAGAATTAATAAAATCTAATGATAAGTTACTAACTAACTTATGTATTTTCAGATCATCTATAAATGTGATATTATATATATTATTAAACCTAAATGTCGATGTTTACATTGATTTTTTGGGATTTTGTGAATGTGCCACTAAAGCATTTTAGTTTACAAACATACCACAAACTTAATTTCATTTTTCTTTTGCCTTCCCATTCTTCAAGCACACAATTCATATTTCCACAATGTTACTGATGCTTTCTTTTTCTATATTTTTTTAACAAAAATATTAAAAGATTATTAGTTCTAGGTAAGCATTAGTTCTGCATGGGTTTATCTTTTCGTTAAACGAACTTTTACTTCTTTATTTTTTTATGATTTAATTGACACCTTTAAGTAACTTTTTCAAGAATATTTTATTTAATTAGAACATTTACTTTTATATATCAATAACAATGTCGATGTCCAAACGTAAATTTATATGTTTCTTTATATACTTCATTACGTTAATATTACCGTCGTAACACGAGTAACAAAGTTTTTAAACACGTAGCATCGCGCATGTCTAATTACTAGTTAGGATAAAATGAATAAATAACCTTGATTCCACTAGGTATGTATCTCTACATTTATGCCATCCAAATTAAGATTCCACATATCCACAATTATATATGGATGGCCGACTCAATCTTTTTGGGTGTTCAAGTCATATTCTAAAAGCAGGGGAATTTACTTATAAAATACATTATTTATTTAAGATATTAACACATGAATATATGATGAATACACATGTATCGTAACGGCTTCTAAAATGCACACAATCAGACATATTAAAGTTGGAGTAAGTTTTAGTAAAAGAAAATGTTTCTTTTATTCTGATTATTTGCTCTCATTTTCAAAACTGAAAATCAAACAATAACCTTGAATATCCTGATATAACTTTTGAAACGTAGACAAAGAATTACAAAACCATATTTATATAATCGTAAAATAATATAAAATCAAGTATAAAATCAAGAAAATTAGAGGCCTCTAAAATATAAGAGACTTAAGGTAGAGGCTATATTATTATACATACAGTCGAGTCACTTCATACTCACTCACAATCACCAGCTCCCCTCACTCGTAAGTGGTGAGTGAAATGTTATATGTTTTTGTACGTTCACACTTAGTCACTCACTCACATTAGTATACTAGATATTCTAAGTGATTAAGTAGGAGGAAATAAGAAAAAGAGAAACTATCTTGAAACTATATATGATACTTAGATTGCTCTTGAAACTAAAATGAAAGCTATGAGTATAATTCTCAATTTGTCATTATGAATTATTGTTGACAGTGAGTCACAATATTAAGTAATAGTTTCAATTGTTAAATTCTATTTTTTAATTTTTTAAAACACAACTATAAATTTGAACATATTAGATCTAAGATCATTAACATCGTATTCCTCGTCCTAATCCCAATAAGTCAACTAAAAGAAACCATGATGCGGTTAATTATCTCTTTGTATCTTCCTTGATGGTAATTCAACAAGAGGAAAAACATTCAAAGATGTATATAAATCAAAGTGTATCACTGGAAGATTTTTATAAAATAAATATACCACAATGTGCACCCTTTAGATTTAATTATCAAATTATTTGGTTGTGCTACTATTTATTTATCTTAAACTTGTATATTCTTGAAATTATCTGTTAACACATAATATAAACAACACAAAAGGTTATAGTATGTATCGAGCATCATCTCACATATTTTGGATTCTATGCTTATGTATATAGACATGGTTACTTGTGTAAATATAAATAAATGGCTATCAAATTCTCTCTTAGAAAATTGTGTTATCTAGGAAAAATTGGCTCGAGAAGTGATATATTCTTTTTACATTTTTATATCAAAATAATTCTTTTTGAATATGAGATAAAGAAATAAAGGGACGATGTGACGATAGATAGTGATATGTCATTATCTGGTATTATTGTGTCAATTAGATATAAGAAAGCTATAACTATATAAAATGACTCAATTAAAAAAAGGATGATTAAAATTAGCTTACTTTATTAATAAGAATAAAAGGATGAAAACACATTTTACTTATATTAATTTAATTGTAATGAAGTAATTTATAGGCTTGAATAAAGGACCCGCTCGTGCGGACAGACCACTAAGGATATATTATTATACAAGTTAAAATAATTAAACTTGATTAAATTATTCCAAAGGGCTAAAAAACAAAACTTATATCATAAAAACCATACGACCCCTATAATTTCTCACAATGTCATAAACGATCCTTAAATGATTGAGGTTCATCCGTTGGTCTGTCTTCTTTTTACCTAGTAACTGTTTTGTAGTTGAAGTAATTTGATCACTTTTAAACTTCATTGACTAAATTAGAAATTAGGTTTTAGTTGGTTGTTACACGTTATAATTATAACTGAACTGTGAGTTTATAAAATTGACGATAGAGAAATTTTAATTGTTGCTAATGTAGACTAGAAAACTAGTAGTATAGATTCTTGACATCTTTGAATAATTAAATAATGGAAGATATAAAATTTAATACTAAAAATACACTAGAATACTATATTATTTGACGATCATGACATATGGAATTCAGACATTATTCACATGAAATCAGTAATGAAATGATAGCTCTCTGTTTTAAAAAATAACAACTATTTTTTTTACATAAACACAAAACTTGTCCATCAAAATACTAAATATGTGTTTACTATAAAACATATATGTTTGATTCAAACTTGATGTAATGATAGTGACTCCTGAAACTTTTGTTGTTCACATTGATTATCAGGAGTAAGAACACAACATTTAGCATCCTAAAATCTATTTGAATTGAAACGATTAATGTTTCGGATGTTTTAATTAGTCATTTTACGAGGACATCTATTGTCATTCAAGAAGCTTGTGTGGGATAGGTTAGTATTTTCTTTATTTTTGCAACAGGTTTAGAATTCATATTGCTTCATCAACAGGATTGCGATCATTCGTTAATCCACTTTTATTTCGATGAGTTGTGACAACTCGTTAAGATAAATCAAAATTACACTAATTTTTCATTCAAATAACATTGTTAGACATAACAACAACATCATGTTCTTTTATGTAAAAAGTTAAGAAATATGTAAATTATATTTGAACCTACATATACCTTTATTAAATTTTTTTACACTAACAAGTTTACACATATACATAAAAAAACATAATATTATATATGTGTAATAATATTATTCAAGTAAAAAATAATGATTTTTTATTAATTTTAACGAGTTATGATATCTTATCATTATAACAAATGGTTAATGGAGGATCCATCACCTTCATCAATAAACAAAATAATTATTAAAAGTGAGAAATTGTATACGTTCATGTTCCCTTTACAATTTCTCTAAAAGACTAAAAGTGTCGTCGTGTATTATGGCGTAACCTTTAACGATCACTAGTATCAGTGTAAGCACAAACAAAAGTTATGTTGAATTAAACCCACAAGTATTAATCGTCATACCACTAAGAATGTAGAAGAGATGAATAAATATTTTGACCACCTTTCTAAAACTTTTTACTTGTCAAAATATTTCGTGTGAAGAATTATAGATTGAAAATCACTACATAAAAGGTCTATGTAACACCCGGTTATTTTTTTAAAGACATGATATAAAGAATAAAAGAAGAAAGGCAATTAAGTCCAAGTGGAGGGACTAAAAGTGTAAAAAGGACAAAAATCTTTGAAAAGTTGGTGTAAAGGTGGGCATGGCCGCCCACCCTCACTTCACATCAACATCTTCTTCGGCTTTAGAGAGAGAAAGACAAGAGGAGAGCAGAAACTCTCGGCTTGTAGAAGAAGAAGAAGAAGTGAACG
>BJCM01207299.1:0-11149 GCA_018326385.1 Flaveria bidentis
ATAATATTCTTGAACAAAATATCCTAATAAGTTGTTCCATCACATATGCAACTTATTTAGAAAACCCATTTTCTAAATTGGTGTAGATATTTGATTGAATAATCATATCATCAATTAAATACCAATTGGTGTTTGCTAAGCTTGTTATTGGGTATAACCCGACTTGGATCACAACGTACTAACCGCATCAATATTCTACGTGTCTTGGGCATAAAGAATCCTACAGATGCTTGTGCATGATGGTATGTGTGATGTATGTTATGTATGTATGATGCCGCGTATGATGATGTTGATTGTTTATATTGATGTTCCTTGTTATGTATGATTATTTTCCCGTGGCTTTATGTTGAATGTTAATGAATGAAATGAAAGTATTATATAACGTAAAGTGGAAGATAATGAAAAGAGGAACGAAATGAAGAATGCATACATTAATGAATAAATGAATATAACAAAGTCTTGCAAGGAAATGTATGGAGGTTCACACTCAATGCGGAGTGTTAGATTAACCATGTGCGGGTTAGCTACCCAATGAGGATGCACACTGGGGCTTAATCCGCGTGATTAAGCAAATGTATGAAGGTTCACACCCAATGACGGGTTGTCAGCTCAACTGTGTACGGGTTAAATACCACATAAGGATGCACACAGGGGTTCAGTCTTTTTGATTGACCAGATGTATGCGGTCATTGTCGCTTAACCCTAAATGAGTTGCTTGGTGCTTTAGAGGGGGGTTAAGCACATGACAGGACCCATATGTAAACGAGAAGATAATAAATGTACGAATTGAATGATGATGAAGATAATAACTATTATCTATGTGTACGTACGATGTGTGATCATATTCTAAAGCATGGTATGATTTGAAAGGAGGTAAAGAGCGGCTTTAAACGAATGATAAAGTATGTTTTGTTTTAAAACTAGAACTCACTCAGCAACGCTGACTTTTATGTGTTTCCAGTTGGCAGGTAATGTTGCTGAGGATGGCACGAGGTGGCTACTCAGCTCTTTGGATGGCATCCATTTTTATAATGTTTTTGTGATGTAATGCAACATGTATTTTGTAATTTGATAACGATGTATTATTTTACAAAAGCCTTTATAATGAAATGAAATGTTGTTTTAAATGTTTCCGCTGCAATGTTTAATTAAGATAAATGTAAATATATGTTTTATGTGTGATGATTGTCCAGCTGTCAGCGTCCCGGGAACGAGGCCTTACAAATGTCTATTTTGATGAAAAGACATATGAGTTGGTAATTGAGAGAAGATGGGGAGGAAAGAAAGGTGTAGAGATTAGACTATTTAGTGGATATGAGGTGAGACTACTAGATGAATCATACATCCACTACATTTACACCAGACACTTCAGAGAAATTACAAACAAGTTGGGAGGAGAAGACATGCACTTCTTCTTAAAGTGCATCAAAATGCTGAAAATAGCATATGATCAAATCATTGCCAAATATAGGAAATAGAAAGAAGAAGAAGACTCCTTTGCACTTAGGGAACATTATCAAGCTAGAGGTTGATGTGGATGGAGCTATACTCATACATAGAGATGGGTTGTCTACTGTATTCATATGTGAACCAATGTCTCTCAAGAAACTACCCTTTGAAGCAATCTAGACTATGAGTCAGGTGAAGATTCATGTGTTGAATAGAGAGAATATGTCAGATGCAAATGACTTTGTCAACATGATAAAAGCCATTTTGGATCCATCTCAAATAGAACCTCAAAGGCCTCCACAAGACCCAGCAGAATCTTCATAACCTCAACCACCACCAAACCATTGAAGAAAATAGGTTGTATAACCCTTAGGGAGAGTATTGTTGGACCCTGAAAGGATCATACATGCCAATTCATTTGGTGAGTTGATGGTTGTTCTGCTAGTAATCCTACACGTCCAAGTACTAATATGGATGAAGAATCTTCATAGAAGACAAGTGTTAGCTAACCGCATTTGTAAATGTGAAAGACATAGAACAAGTGCTGACAAGTGTTTGTTCTTTTGCAGTAACAAATGTGGATAGCCTAAAAGAGATACAAACAAGTTTTGCACATCCGCATTAACTACTGCGGATGCCTGGATAACAAATACGCATAAGTATTTGTTCATCCGTATTAATTAATGCGGATGACCAATTACTAATGCTGAAAAAAAAGAAGTAATGTTGATCAAGTTCAACACATCCGCATTTGTTAATGTGGATGAGCAAAAGAAATGCTGATGAAGACTTACACTAGCTTTGATGCATTGGTCAGGGGTAGTTTTTGTCATTTTGTAAAAAGGCATCTTGTCAGCCTATAAATAGAATAGACAACCTCGTATGTGAGGTGACTGTTGATAGACAATTAGAATTTTTTATGTCTTACATTCTCAAGGTGTATTATTACTGTTTAATGCTCAAACCCCTAGCATTAATTGTAATCAATCACCTTCATTAATACAAAGTGTATTTATGAGTATTTCTTGCATTCACTATTTCTTGATTGTTTGATTCTACCATACAATCATTAACTCAATCATCAAAGTCGATCCTTGTGAGAATATCAATCTCACAGCCCAGTTATGATGCCATTTGATCTGAGCCAATCATAGAGAATATTATTTCTGTTGTGCAATCTCCAAGTGTAGAAGTTATGGTTTTGAAAGAGAAAGAAAAAGAAATGAAACAAGCAACTAATGTTTGTGTTCAGACAAAAATTGAGAGAAATTAAGAGACTGAAAGAAGAAAATGCTATGTTGAAAGCCAATGACGAAAAGAGGAACATGGTGATGAATGAACTTGAAGAAAAGGTGAAAAGACTGTTTGAAGAAATAGAAAAGATGAAAGGGAGTCTGAAGGAACAAGAGAAAGAAAGTGAAGTGCCAGTTACTTAGAAAGAAACTGTACATGAACCTCAAGAGATTATGACTAGAAAATATTCTGAATCTGAGAAAGGTAAAAGAAAGATGGATGAAATTTAACCATCTTTAGTTCCTACTAAAGTTCAAAAGACTGTTTATATAGCTGAGAATGTGAAAAAAATTTGATATGCAGCAGAGAATAAAAGCTTTTGATGATATATAGTCTGATTTACCAGATGAATGGTATGCTGAGGTGTTAGAAGATGAAGATGTGTGTGATGTTGTTGACTCACTAGTTGAAAATGTTCAAGATGATATTCATATAGACTTTGAAGACAAATATAACTATGTGATGAGGAAGAATTACAATCGAGTATATTTGGATGGGTTGATGGTAACTCAAATAAATGAAGAGTATGAAAAATGTATAATTGCAGAGTCATCAGCGCTAATGGATCCAAATGAAATAAACGTTAAACACGATGAGTGGGTACCGATGAGTGAAAGCCTGAATGTCAATGATATTCTTGTAAAGGAATTGCACCATCCTGATCCAGATTACATGAGCATTCCTGCTCTTAATATGTGGTTGCAATTTAGGAATTACCCAAGGAAGAGGCTAAACAGACTACAAAGTGTGTCTTTGAGGAGATTGGTGAGAAGCTTTTAGGAAACTAAAAGGATGTACAATAAGATGATTGTACTCAATAAGTATAATCCTCAATACATTGAAATAACCAAGAGAACTAGGATACTTATGCCTCTAAAGATCAAATCAATGGACTTAAGGAGAATTCATGAAAATAGAAAAGAGCATATAAAGATGTTCTCTAACACTAAAAAGCAAGGTTATAGAGTGTCAATTGACCGAAACAACTTTGGAATTAGGCAAGATCGGCAGGTGATTAGTATGGATTGTGCTATAGACGGTGCAATCTATCTCAGAGTTATTACATGCTATGATTGTGCCGGATAAAACAAAAGAAGTGAAAATTGTAACATGGAAATACAATGAGGTGATTGATGGGTTTTTGATAAAATGAGTGAATGCCATTTGTGATGTCTATCATTTCTACTTGAGCAATAACATTACCTATTCAAGATATGAAAGAGTTACACAAGTCACCTCTTATTAACCCTACGAAGGCTGCTAGGGGAGAGAACTTTGTGAAATTACTAGACAAAAGAATATCAAGAATGCTAGCGTTTCTACAGACTCGATGTGATCAAGAAGATAAAAGCTATTTTGATATGTTAAAGAAGAAATCTAAAAATAGAGATACAGATGAATTTGCTAATGAAGGATATTTGGAGTCTTTTGGAGAAAAATATTTAGAGAAAGTGACATATGCAGGGCTGAAAGTTATTGATGGTACTCAATCATCAAAACCTATTTTAAGATGGGTTTATGATACGAATACTTTTCATCTGAAGCTCATGAGAAACTTGGATGATTGGGATAATGACATGATACACTTGTTTGGAGTGTTTTAGCTTAAACTCCTTCATCCAAGTTATATCTATTTTCTGTCGAATCAAAAATTTATGACGATATCTCCAGTTGAAGCAGAGCATGATAGAAGATACTTTATAACCAATAGATGAAAGAAAGATACGAGAGTGAGACTTTCAGAGAATGAGCAAATGAAAAATGAGGCCTAAGCCTTGCTTTTATACTTGAGGTTAGGAGGAGGTTATGAATGGTGTTAATGGTGATTTTATAAGTCTTTTAAAAGGGGGTTATGAATAGAATTTGAAATAAATATAAAATTAAATAATTTAAATAAATAAAAGAATATTATAATTAAAAAATTAAATTCTTGAAGACTCTAATTTTAACAACTTTTTTTTATAAAATATTTATAGACTTTATAAAATCAATTTGAATAATCAATCAAATTATTTATTTATTAATCTTTATAACTTTTATAAAACTTGTAAAGTTTATAATTTGATTATTTATTTTCAGTATTTAAAATTCATAATTACTAATAAAACTTTATAAGTTTATTATAATTCATTTTATAACTTTATAAGTTTTAATAAGTCTTTTCCATTTAGTTATTTGTTGTAACATGATTAATAAACTTTATAATTTTATGAAAAAGAATTATTTATAAATCAACGAGTTATTATAAGTTGTTTAAATAATAAATTGAATAAATCAATTCATGATATTGTTTAAACTACATGTCTAATCTATATAATTCATTGATATAAATAAAATAATTTAAATAAAGAAAATCATATCGTAAGAAAGTTCGATTTTAGTTCACGTTCGGGTTTATAACTTGAAAATGACGGATGTTACAAAATCATTAGGGAGCATCTGGAGTTTCATGACGAAGGTGCCCCTACAGAATTCCCCAAGTCTGAGTTGGAGGACACTTACACACAAAAGGGATACGGTGGCGATGTGAGTAATTCAACTATCTACAAGTTCAACTTCTCTTAAAACTAGAAGTTCTTGCTACACATCATTCTATATTGTCTCTCCAACAAATCAGGGGGTTGGGTTCAAATCCCATATGATTTGGGCTGCCTAGTCCATGGATTGGTCAAAGGCCTCTAATTCAATTACTCAAGATTTATGCTGAACAACCTATGAGATAACCTCAACAGGGATCCATTTAATATGTACTGTGAGCTGAACCAGGACAAGCTTAAATGTGAAGATATCCTTCTTGTTCCTCACATAAGGCTAGGTATCTTCAAAACACTAAAGATGATATCCACCAATTTCACTAGAAGATTCACTGATCTTTTTCCTGGTATGCTTGAGCCAATGGCTCTTTGTGACATCCTTGTAAACCCAACTAGTGATGAACCCACACCAACTACCACAACTTCAATGCCAATCACAACTAGCTATCAAAGATCCAAACAAACCACTGTTCAATATACTCTGATTTGAACATGTCCCCTTTGTTCAAACCCAAAGGGCTAGAGTGGAATTTAGGGCTTGCACTCAGAAAGAGGTCCAACCATCCTCCATTATTGACCTCAACATTAGTGTTGAGTCTCCTCAATCTCAACCTAAGCCCGAAAGCAAACTAAAAGCCCTCAGGGTGAGTCTCAACACTCCTCTGAGTAGCCAATAGGGAACAACCACATCACTGGCTCAACTGTTCTTGCAGAGGAGCTATTAGGTGCTAACCAAGGTCTCGGGTCAATAGATTTAACCTTTGTATCTTTTCTTGACCTACTAACCCAATCTGATGAAGATATCATGCTTTATCAAGGCAGTGATGTTGATCTTTCCCACCATTCTCAAGATCAACTGAGCCTAAGGAAACCTCTGATATCTAGCCCACATAAGCTAGCCCATACCGAGGTGAGTCCTACTAGAGTGGAGGGGACTCATGTATACTTAACTACCACTACTAAGAGTGTATTGGGCTCTCAGGATAGTGGTAACATAAGTGATATTGAGTCTATGACAACCTTGCTAATGGATGCCTTTGAAAGAGACATTAGTATGCAACGGAAACCAAGGTTCCAAGAAATCACATCTGGTGATGACGATAAACATACCAGGTATGTTATCTTATCTTCCAGTGATTCTTCAAAAGAAGATAAAGGTAGTCTGCAACTTACCATCAGATATCTACTCTCTAAAGTCTCAAACCTTGAATCAAAGGTTAAGACTTTAGAAGATAGGTCTGCCACTCAAACACTTGATATTGAAAACCTTAAGGCATAACTATCTGAGAAAGAGATTAAGAAGTCTGTTAGGCACGTACCTATTCAAGTTTTTTTAAGTTCTTCCTCTAGCTCATCTACTTCTTAAGATGATGCTACCAATAATGGGGAGAATTACAGAAACAAGGACATGAGGAACCCAGTTTGGCCATAACAACCTCTATCTCTTCTTTTTACCCCACACAACAACACCCTTCAACCATCTTCCCTCAACCGGCCCCCATTACAATTCAAGTGGAACCAAGGATGCTTATTGATCTTAACAGATTCTTAACCAAATTCCTAATAAGCTCCTCACTTGAACAACCCTCCCCTGATGTTGTCATTGCATACTTTAGAGTTGAATAGCTTCAAAGGTTGAGTGAACCACCTACCTCTGGGAAGGAAGTTGCTCAACCAAAGGTCCATATTAAACTTGAGATATATTTACAAGAGGAAATAAGTACCAATAGACCAACAACTAACTTAGAAGGGATAGGTGGTGTAGTTCCAATCTCTTTCGAAGCAGAAATTCAACTTGTAGAAGGTAAACAGTGAGGACTTCCTTAAAATCCCTCTATCTCAGACACAACAAGCACCACAAGTTCAACCCCACTCTCCCCAACCTGAATCCTCTAAGCCAGAAAAGGCTGAATCTTTTTCAAATCTTAAAAGAAAAAGGAAGATGACTGCTGAGAAGATCCTAGAAAAAAAAAGGTTGGATATGCTAAAGTAGAAAGATAGACTTGATACTGGGAAGTTGTTGGCTACAAGTAGCAAAGCAATAGTAGCAACTCAAGATAGTATCAATAACAGGTTGAGAGTGGAGGTAATAGACATGCTCATAAGCTTGGGAGTAGATAATGAAAAGATGCTTCTACTCCCACTTGATGAGCTTGTAACGTTAGAGAAGGCAACCTTGCTACAAAAGGAGAAGAAAGAAGCAGCAAGATTAGCCATAGAGGAGAAAAGTAGGAGGAAGAAGGAAGAGGCTCTCCAAAGAGAGAGGATGGAGAGGATAGCCTTTCTATGCACAAGGGACTATTCTCAGGTTGAGCTAACTCCTCATATAAATAATATGATCTTGTTTCTTTTTCACAAAGAACAAAATCAAATCAATAAAGAGAGGAAGAAGGCTACAAGGGAGAAGTCAAAGTAGAAGAAGAAAGAGGAAGAGGCCCAACTTGCAGTTACTAAAAAGGCGGGAGACAAAACATGGATGAAAGCTTATCTCAAGGCCCATGGCTTCACCCACGCCATCAGCCTTACCTACTCTCTCACCCATTGCCTTTCAACAACCACCACCACTACCCATACTAAAACCCAATACACAATGCAGAACCCAATCATTACCCAAATCATCCTCTGAACTATCAAAGCCACGAACCTTAGAGGAATTGAAGGAGATTAAGAGGAAACTCATCAATTGCATAACCTTGAGCGACTAACACTCGCTGCCAACTCTGATATACTGCATGACACTTTCCCACACCCATGTAGTTGATCATACATTAATCCAATATTCACCTTTTATCAGTTAGCATAGTTACCAACTTTAGTTGGTGACAAAAGGTAAGTTATAGATATGTCATGACTACCTAATATAGGATAGTATTTTATCTTAGATACTTTACTTCTAGCAATATAGTATTTGTCTAGTTGTAAATTTCAAATGGTTTCTAAGTATAACCGACTGTAGATAGTTGTATATATAATTTCTTATTGTAACTCATTAAGTCATGCTTGTAAGTCTGTAATACTGATTTGAGAAGCAATATATACAAGTATCTTGAAAAACCAATCTTGTGTTCATTTACTTATTATATTATTGTCAACTTAGTTAGAGATTTTGCTTCGCTTATCCAAATGAAATCAAGTGAGTTTGAAAGATAAACTTGTGTTGAGAGACAAACAATGATCTTGTAATGTAATCATATCATTATTTTTCCAGAGAGCTAGCAAAGTTATTGTGCATTCTTGTAAATTGGAAGATTTAGTATGTATTTAGTGTTGGTTGCAACATATGAAATGGATTGTTATTTTTTCATGTGCTACATGAGTAAAAGATGTGTTTGACACGTGACAATCACCTCATTCACTAGAATTTCACATCGGTAGTGGTATGTATACCTATGTGAGTTAGAGTAGTGTGATTTTTTATTTTTAAAGGTACTTCTAATTAAATTAAATGCAATAGGAAATAGTGATTAGTTGAAAAGAATAGGACGAATATTTCACTTGTGTTAGATTTTACATATTAAGGCTTTCATGCCTAATTTCACACCATAGAGGAGCTGGTGTTCCATGGTGTGGAAGGAACTTATAACACCCGGTTACTTTTTAAAAGAAAGAATAAAGAGAAGAAAAAGAGAGAAACATAATAAAACCTAAGTTGAGGGGTTAAAAGTATTAAAAGGACAAAAATTTAAAAGTTGGTGATAAAGGTGGCATGACCGCCCACACTCTCTTCACACATCATTTCATTCGGATTTTTAGAGAGAGAGAAAGAAGAGCAAAAACTGAAAACTCTCTGTTTTAGAGAGAAGAACCAGAAAAGATCGAATTCAAGGTAAGAATTAATGAGTTTATGATGTTCTTAACTGGCCTATGCCTCGGTTGCATGCTTATACGTTTTTGGGTGTTCGGTTGTGTGTGTTTTTGGTGGGTTTTAGGTGTGAACTTGTAGCAAACGGGTTTTGAAGGAAGTCTTACCCAAGAGGCTGCTAAGGTGAGTTCGAGAATCCCTCTTTTACATGTTTTAACTGATTTTGGGGCTGGAAACGCATGTATGAACTTTTTATAAAAGTTGGGTTTCATACCCGTATGAATGTATGTGTGCATGTTGCGGGTGGGGTTTGATTTTGGGCTATGTTCATGTTAGATGATGTTATGGTTGTGTTTTTATGGCTTAGAATGTAAGATTTAAGCTTAGAACATGATAGATGGTGTTTGGGGACCAAATTATGATGTTAAGTGTGCCTTAGGCTGCTCATGCGCCCAAACAGTAGCTTATACGCCCAGCCATAAATAACTGCTTAAGTGTTCTAAATGCGGATGAACAAAAGTTAATGCGGATGAACAAATGCGGATGAACAAAAGTTAATACGGATGAACAAATGCGGATGGACAAATGCGGATGAACAAAAGTTAATGCGGATGAACAAATGCGGATGAACAAAAGTTAACGCGGATGAACAAAAGTTAATGCAGATGGACAAATGCGTATGAATAAAGGTTAATGCGGATGAACAAAAGTTAATGCGGATGAATAAATGCGGATGAAATAAAGTTAATGCGGATGAACAAATGCGGATGAACAAAAGTTAATGCGGATGAACAAAAGTTAATGTGGATGAACAAAAGTTAATGCGGATGAACAAATACGGATGAACAAATGTGGATGAACAAAAGTTAATGCGGATGAACAAAAATTAATACGGATGAACAAATGCGGATGAACAAAAGTTTATGCGGATGGAAAAATGTGGATGAACAAAAGTTAATGCGGATGAACAAATGTGGATGAACACTTAGTTTATTTTCTGAATTTTAGAGAAATAGGTAGATTTAGGCCTTGACTTGGGAGGTTCTCAGGGGCTATGTATGTTGACTTTTGAGGTCATAGATGATGTGATGGGCATGAATGATGATGTGTGATTGAAGATGTTAGGTTTATGTATGATTGCATGTTATGTTCTGTTATGTTCCCCATTATGTATGATGATGTGACTTTACGTGGTTTGATATTGTTAATGAACGTAAAGTATTATCCAAAGATGCCATCCGAGATTCATAGTTTCTTGGGTTTGGCGGGCTACTACCGAAGGTTTATCCAAGACTTCTCTAAGATCGCTTCTCCACTAACCAAGTTGACTCGGAAAGATGTAAAGTTTGTATGGAGTCAAGCTCAAGAGAAGGCGTTTGAGGAATTAAAGGCGAGGTTGACTCAAGCTCCTGTTCTGTCATTACCCGATGTAAATGAAGATCTGGTGGTTTATTCTGATGTTTCCTACTCGGGGTTGGGGTGTGTGTTAATGCAGAGGGGAAAAGTTATAGCCTATGCATCCTGACAGTTAAAGGTTCATGAGGTTAATTACCCTACTCATGACTTGGAGTTAGCAGCTGTGGTCTTCGCGTTAAAGATATAGAGGCACTACCTATACAGTACAAAGTGCATCATAGTCACCGACCACAAGAGCTTAAAGTACTTCTTCGAGCAGAAGGACCTGAACATGAGGCAGAGGAGATGGTTGGAGCTTATAAAAGACTATGATTGCGAGATCCATTACCATCTGGGCAAAGCCAACGTGGTAGCGGATGCCCTTAGCTGAAAAGAGATGAAAGCTTACCAGTTGATCATGACCTCGGATATGATGAAGCAAGTTAAGGAGTTTCAGGATGAGGCATTGAAAGAAGATCATCTTAACTCCGAAAGAATGAGAGGTCTGGTCGCGGAATTGGGTGAAAACACACTTGGTGTTAAGACCCGATTCGGGCGGATGTGGATTCCTCGTTTTGGGGATCTATGCGTGAAGATTATGGATGAAGCTCACAAGACTTGGTACTCTATTCATCCCGGTGCTACAAAGATGTACCAAGACATGAAGAAAGATTAT
>BJCM01207300.1:0-10902 GCA_018326385.1 Flaveria bidentis
TGTTAGATGTCACTATCAGGTGACATCTGCTGACGTCACATTCTTCTATAAAAGGAATGTTGACCTAATTTGTAAATTGCCGAAGCTTATGAATGAATGAAAAGATTATCTTTTGCAGAAAACTTTCTCTCTCTATAACCGTCACTGCTTGATTGAATATTTATCTTATTCTTGCTTAAATTTCGTCTAATTCTAGTACTATTCCGCTGCAAATCATAACCTAATTGGCAAACTAGATCTTAGATCTTTACAATTTCCAGCCCCAAACTAGTTCAAAGCCTTTAAAATAGGGGATTTAAAACTCACCTATACTCGATGAGTAGCTTCTGAATCAAGATTTCAATGCAAGGGTTGCACTACACAACCTACAAATAAGTTAACACTCAAAGTGGTTAATTTCTGCCTAATTTCGCTGCTAATTTCACTGCGAATTTCGCTGGAAGCTCAACAGTTTTGCTGCTAATTTCGCCAGTAGTTTCGCCAGCAGTTTTGCTGCTAGTTTCGCTGACATCTTTGTTGGCAGTTTCGCTGGCATCTTCGCTGCTAGATTTGCTATCAGTTTCGCCCAACTTTTGTTGGATAACCTTGTTTGCGATACTACCTGCAAACTATAGTTTCACAGGAAGCTTTCATAGTATCGCTAGACGACTATGCAATTTCACAAGATGAACCTGTAAATTCGCAGAACGGGCTAAAAATTATGAACCAACCTATTTTTGACCTAAAACTTCAATCTTTTACATCCAACCCTTGGTTTATCACCCAATAAGCTATATCTAAGCTTCTTACATGTTTTCATACATAAAAACATGAGTTTTGGGCAAATCTTTGCCACTTTCAAAAACCCCTAGCCCTAGAATCTGGGTTTACATCAAAAGGAACGACTAAATGATGTTTCTTACCTGAATTCTTGGTGTTTTCTTGTTGTTTGTATGCCCACGAACACTGATCATCAATCCCGTGATCAACAGAGCCTTAAATCTTCACGTCTTCTCCACTTTCTCTCTTTACTCTCTCTTTCTAGAAATTGGGTGTTGAGTTGCAAGTGAGAGATGCTCAAGCTAATCCGTTTAGATATATCGGGCGTTCTCGGGACCTTAAACTCGCCAAACACATATCCCGCGAGGTCTACTCGGTCCATACTCCATTACCCACTTATTTTCTTTAAATAATCCCTGCTAAGCCTATTATTATTAATTGGCTCGTTTTGACTTTATTTCGGGCGTTACAAGTCCACCCCCTTATTTAGGTTTCATCCTTGATACCTGTTAGTCGCTAAATAGTTGAGGGTAATGCTACCTCATCTCTTCCACAACTTCCCAAGTGGACTCTAATCCTTTCCTATGCTTCTACTATACTCGCACAAGTGGAACCACTTTATTCCTTATCCTTTTCTCCTTGCAATCAATGATCGCCACTTGTTGCTCCATATAATTGTGTCGTTCATCTACCTCAATTTCCCCCAATGGTACAATCATATTCTCGTCAGCCAAACACTTCCTTAGATGAGATACATGAAATTTCGGGTGAATTCCACTTAACTCGTCTGGTAACTGTAGTCTATAAGCCACCTCTCCTACTCGAGCAATGATTCGGAAGGGTCCTATGTACCTTGGGCTTAACTTGCCCCGCTTTCTGAACTGAATGATACCTTTCCATGGTGAGACTTTAAACATCACTCTATTACCCACTTGGAACTCAATCGGTTTCGGTCTCTTATCGGCACACGACTTCTGCCTATCCTTGGTTGTCTTCATGAAAGCTTTGATCTTTTCGAGCTTCTCAATCATAGATTCAATCACCACAATACTTTCTAGCTCCTTCTGACCAATGTCACCCAAACACGCGGGCGTTCTACATCTCCTACCATATAGCATCTCATAAGAGGGCATACCAATGCTAGCATGATAACTATTGTTGTATGAGAACTCAACATACGGTAAGTGGTCATCCCAACTTCCTCCAAAATCAATGATGCATGCCCAAAGTATATCTTCTAGCGTCTGAATCGTCCTCTCCGACTAACCATCCATTTGATGATAATAAGTCGTGCTAATATGTAACCTCGTCCCCATCGCATCATGAAATTTCTTCCAAAATTTAGATGTAAACCGGGTGTCACGATCAGACACAATAGCTACCGGCACACCATGACGAGTCACAATCTCCTTGATGAATAGATCCGCCAACCTCTCGGATGAATATGTCTCGCAGATCGATAGGAAGTGAGCACTCTTCATCAAACGATCAACTATCACCCATATAGCATCATACCATCGCGTGGTGCGCAGTAGCTTTGTAATAAAGTCCTTTGTGATATGCTCCCACTTCCACTCGGGTGTGTCCAAAGGTTGGATCTTCCCATACAGCTTCTAGTGATCAGTCTTCACTTGTAAACAACTATGGCACTTACTCACATACTCCGCTACATCATGCTTCATACCCGGCCACCAATAATCTTTCTTAATGTCTTGGTACATCTTCGTAGCACCGGAATGAATAGAATATCGAGTCTTATGAGCTTCATCCATAATCTTCACATGTAGATCCCCAAAATATGGAATCCACGTTCGTCCGAATCGGGTCCTAACACCTAGTGTGTTTTCACCCAACTTCGCGACCAGACCTCTCATTCTTTTAGAGTTAAGATGATCTTCCTTCAATGTTCATCTTGAAACTCCTTGACCTGCTTGACCACATCTGAGGTCATGACTAACTGGTAAGCTTTCACCCGAATCGGCTCGGGTCTCTCCTTTTAGCTAAGGGCATCCGCCACCACATTGGCTTTGCGCGGATGGTAATGGATCTTGTAATCATAATCCTTTATGAGCTGCAACCATCTCCTCTGCCTTATGTTCAAGTCCTTCTGCTCAAAGTAGTATTTCAAGCTTTCGTGGTTAATGAATATGGTGCACTTCGTCCCGTATAGGTAGTGCCTCCAAATCTTTAACGCAAAGACCATGACTGCTAGCTTTAAGGATTAAATGTAAAGGCTGATGCAACCCAAACACCCAAAGTCTCTCCTGCAAGCATGCACAATTGTACTGAAGTAGAATGCTTCGGAAGTTTCACACCAGCATTAGAAAAAATACACTAAGTGTGAAATCTTCCGAAGCCAAGACCAATATCTTCCGAAGCCAAAGATGAAGTCTTCTAAAGCTTCGAAGACAAAGTCTTTCGATGCCAACACTTGAAGAAAATTTTTTTCTTAAGACTTTTGAACACATGCTTTATCTGATGTAGTTTTTACATAAAGCTAGACCCCTTTCTGCTGCAACTTTGTAAAGTCACCAACTTTCATAAGTTACTGAAAGGTCCATGCTTTTGGTAGCTGTAAATTGAGGTCTTATGTCTGTACTTTCTACTTTATGTACTTTATCCTTTTTGTAATATATTAGGATGTGAGCTAGTTAAAAGGTAATCTGCCTTTTGACTCTACATTTGATTTTGTTTGTTGTCTAGTCAATTGTATCCAACTGGCCTTCAAAGTATGGTCGGCTGTAGGATGTAGTATATGTATCTCATATACTTGTAACTTTCTAATATGTTTTTGTAACATTTTTAATAGAACTTGAGAAAGCAATATATTGCAAACTTGAAAACCAACTCCTTGTGTGCTTTGCTATCTTGTTTTGTCTCATATTTACTTGTGTTCATAGCATCATTACAAAAGGTTAACTAGTTCCCTATTTTTGTTGTTAAGTGTTCTTAGCAACTCTCCTCATTGTGTTTTTGTGTTGTAAGTGCATACCCTTCACCGATCTTGCATATAATGTTTTATAAAACTAGAACTCACTGAGCAACGCTGACTATTTTGATCTCCTAGTTGGCAGTAAATGTTGTTGAGGATGGCACAAGGTGGCTACTTGGCTTGTTTTGGATGGCATCCATTTTTTGATACGATAATGTTTTTGCATTGTAATGCGAACAAACCACGTTTTGTAATGAATTTTGTATTATTTTACAAAAGCAATTATAATGAAATGAAATGATTGTTTTAATGTTTCCGCTACAATGTTTTATTAAAGTTAATGTAAATATATGTTTTATGCGCAATAATTAACCATCTATGAGTGTCCCGGGATCGGGGCATTACAAGTTGGTATCAGAGCCAAAGTTTTAGTGAAACATGATAAAATTTTCAAAGGAAACCTAAACTTAAACTGAAAATGGGACGAAAGGGAAGGGATGCATGTCCGAGTAGCTGCATGCCATCAGTTATTTTCTTAATGTTAACCGGTATTACGTGCGCATGTTATGTGGTTTATGTGCTCTTAGTAGATTTAGATACCGATGTAGTCAGGATAGGAAATGCTTAGGTATGAAGAGTAATGTAAGTGACTAATCACAGTTAGCAACTATAATTAGGGACTTACTATAATTGACATATACAGAGCTATTCCCTTGAATGACTGTGTTAGGGTTTGAATCTTATAGCGTGTTTAGAGGATGGTCGGTGGTACATCGTCAAAGGATTCACGTGGTGGAGGTCGTGGTTGACGTGGTGCTAAACCACTGTTACGAGATGAAGGCTCAGGGCTAAAGAGGTGGCTCATGAAGAGCCCGAAACCCTCATCTAGAGGGCGGAGATGAGAGTGCTAACTTGAGAGCCTCAATGAAGGGGGCAGTAGTGGAAGAGGTTCATGAGGTCATGCAGACGATCCTACTATCTGTGGTGACCGAAGTGCTAAAGGCTTACGAGAAGGAGAGAGGAAGGAGAGGAACCGATCCTTAGGAGAAAGAGGGCAACCGAAGACTGAGACGGTTGTCTCTACTGATGAGGAAGAGGAAGAAGAGCATGTGCCCAAGGCAGCACGAGGCTATAACTAGGGGGCATTTGTGAGATGCAACCCCTAACTTTTGATGGAAATGTCACTGCTTCTGCTGCTCACCGGTGGGTGAGAGAGATGGAAGCCGTTCTTCATATAAGCGAGTGTTAGGAGGATTAGAAGGTGAAGTTTGCCGCCAACTCCTTTGTGGACTCGACCTTATGTTGGTGGGACAATATTGTCCAAGCTTAGGGTAGTAGGGCCACCCGGAGTATGAGGTGGCAAAGTTGAAGAAGTTGGTGATTGAGAAGTTCTGTCCTCTTCGGGAGTTGGATAAGGTTGAAAGAGAATTCCTACAGGTGGAGGCGGGAACCATGACACATGAGCAATACACCACAAAATTCAACGAGATGGCACGGCTGGTGCCTGACTAGGTGACACCTCTGTCGCGAAAGATCAATAGGTATATTCAGAGTTTTCCAGCGGATATTGGTTGGCATATGATCGCCTCTCGGCCAAGTACGTTTAGGTCGGTGGTCGATCTGGCGGGAAGACTGTATGACGAGCGATAGGTGGTGGTGGCTGAGGTGAACAAGAAGGGTGGTGGTGACTGAAGCTGGAATGGGAAACGGTTTGGCGTAGTGGAGCCACTCCAAACAACAAGGTGGCGAAGGTGGGTGACCGACATGTGGTCACATCATGTGCATGGTCGAAGAAATGTGGTAAATGCGGGAAGGAGCATTCGGGAAAATGCAAATGTGGATCAAACATCTGCTTCAAGTGTGGGAAGCCTGGTCATATGTCTAGAGATTGTGGGGTTATAAGGTGTTATAACTGTGGAGAAAATGGCCATCTAAGCTGGGATTGCAAGAAGCCAAGGGCTGAATGTTCGGGAGAGAAGAAGGCTGGAGGAGAAGAGTAGAGGGCGAGCGCTAGAGCTTTCACAATGACGTAGGAGGAGGCTAGGACGAACCCCGATGTTGTCTTAGGTACGTTTCGAGTAGACCAAACTCTTGCGTTTGTGTTATTTGATTCTGGTGTGAGTTGGGGTTTCATTCCTGCTGCCTTTTATGCTAAGTTGCCCATTAGGAGTAGAGTTTTGATGAGCCATTTGATGTAGAAACTAGCATAGGTAAGTCTACCAGGATTTCTAAGATGATAGAAGGTTGTGATATAGAATTAGAAGGTCACAAGTTTTCTATTATACCATTCGTGATGACTTTAGGTGGGTTTGATGTAGTCCTAGGAATGGATTGGTTGGGGACTACGAGGCGAACATTGTGTGTCGCAAGAAGATGATTCGATTAACAGCGCCTGACGAGAGTTCGGTAAAGGTTTATGGTGATCGGGTCACGATGATCCCAAAAGTGATTTCGATGGTGGTGGCAGGAAAGTGCATAAGGCATGTGTTGTCTGATGTACCAGTTGTGTGTGACTTTCCAGACGTGTTTCGCGAAGACTTACCCAGAGTGCCACCAAATCATGAGATTGAGTTTCAGATTGACCTGATACCCAATGCCCAACCCATTGCTAAGGCACCATATAGGTCGGCTCCAACTGAGATGAAGGAGTTGATGGGGCAACTACAGGAGTTGCTTGATAAGGGGTTCATTAGACCGAGTATCGCTCCTTGGGGTGCTCTGGTCCTGTTTATGAAGAAGAAGGGCAGTAGTATGAGGATGTGTATAGTCTACTGCAAGCTGAATAAGCTAACAGTGAAGAATCGAAACCCCTTACCAAGAATTAATGATCTGTTTGATCAGATCCAGGGTGCCAGTTGGTTCTAGATAATAGACCTTAGATCTGGATACCATCAGTTGAACGTGAAGGAGCAGGATGTTCCTAAAACAGCTTTTTGCACGTGTTATAGACACTACGAGTTTCTCATTATGTCTTTTGGTTTATCCAACACACCAGCTGCTTTTATGGACTTGATGAATCGAGTGTGTCAGTTGATGTAGGATAAATTAGTGGGCGTGTTTATTGATGTTATCCCGATTTATTTGAAGAGAGAGGAGGATCATGCCGATCGCATTCCAGTAGTTTTGGAGACATTGAGAAATGAGAAGTTGTATGCTAAATTCTCCAAGTGCGCATTCTGGTTGCACAAAGTTCAATAACCAGTCATGTAGTGAATCCCGAGGGGATTACGGTGGACCCAACAAAGGTGGAGGCGGTGATGCAATGGAAGTCACCAAAGACACCATTCGAGATTCATAGTTTCTTGGGTTTGGCGGGCTATTATAGGGATTCATTCAAGACTTCTCAAAGATAGCTTCTCCATTGACTATGTTGACCCGCAAAGATGTGAAGTTTGTATGGGGTTAAGATCAGGAAAAGGTGTTTGAGGAGTTAAAGGCGAGGTTAACTCAAGCTCATGTCTTGTCGTTACCCGATGGAAGCGAAGATTTGGTGGTTTATTTTGATGTTTCCTACTTGGGGTAGGGATGTGTGTTTATGCAAAGAGGAAAGGTTATAGCCCATGCATCCTGAAAACTGAAGGTTCATGAGGTCAATTATCCCACTCATGACTTGGAGCTAGCAGTCGTGGTCTTTGCGTTAAAGATATGGAGGCACTACCTATACGGGATGAAGTGCACCATATTCACTGACCACAAGAGCTTGAAGTACTTCTTCGACCAGAAAGATTTGAACATGAGGCAGAGGAGAAGCTTAGAACTCATAAAAGACTATGATTGCAAGATCCATTACCATCCGGGCAAAGCCAACGTGGTGGCGGATGCCCTTAGCCGAAAGGAGAGACCCGAGGCGATTCGGGTGAAGGCTTACCAATTGGTCATGACCTCTGATGTGATGAAGCAAGTTAATTAATTTCAAGATGAGGCGTTGAAAGAAGATCATCTTTGTAGATACATATGTACCTAGTTTATGAGCTCAATGTAAAATGTCTTTCATGTCTTACGCATATGTAATTGAATGGGTATGAATGAAATGAAATGTGTGGTTGATGCATATGATGTTTAATATTTCATTGTTTATTGTGTGATAATGTGTATTGGACTAACTATATACGTTTGTGGTCATTTACATAATTCTTAGTCAAATATGATTGAAAAACATGTTCAAACTTAATCGGGTGAAGTTCTCATGCAAAAGGACCATGCTAATGGACCATACGCATGAATACTTCATACTAATGAACCAGTCGCACGACTAAACCAGAAGACTAGATCAGTCGCATGATAGAGACATAATATTGACTCAGTCGAACGAATGGACCTTCAGTCGTGCGGATGGATCAACCGCATGATTCAGTCGCACAACTGAACCATGCAAATGGTTCAGTCGTACGAATGGAAAACCCTAACCTATAAATAACACTTAATTCATGGAAAATCCTAATAATTCGAATACCTACGCATAAAATCGTACCCTAGCCATCCAGAGACTCAAGAAAACCTGTTCCAAGTTCATAGATCACAGTTGATCGTGTTCTAATCACATAACATTTCATTAACCGTTAGATTGATCTTAACTGTGTTCTCCCTAATTGGATCGCAAATCAAATAGGATTCCGCACTATTTGAGTTGGTATACGCGTAGAATCAGTTAGTACTCCGTACCTAACGGTCCTCACAAGTGGTATCAGAGCTTTGGATGGTGATTTTGCATGTGATTCAATCGTTTTTGGTGTATAGTTCACGTTTTTCATTCAAAAACACCATCTTTTTGGTAAAAACAGTGTTTTCAGTGTCTCTAGATCAAAAAGTTCACATTTTTCGGCTCACGACAGATTAGGGTTTGTGAAAATCGTATTTTGGTGTCAAAGTACGAAAAATCTTCGAATTTTCAAATCCTTCAGCCTCAGTCGCACGATTGGCTCAATCGCACGACTGAACTCAATCGTACCTCCCATACGCACGATTGAACACAGTCGCTCATCCATTTGTATGACTGAATACCCCATTCGCATAGTTCATCCGCATCTGCTCAATTGCACGATTGACTCATCCGCATTGATTCAATCGCACGATTGATTCATCCGCATTAGTCCATCCGCACGATTGATTCATCCGCATTAGTCCATCCGCAAGATCGACCCAATCACATCTCTCCATTCGCACCAGGAAACAGTTGTGTTCAAACTCTCTAAGTAAAAAGAAATGGAAGATCAATACTCGGCTTAGTTACTTCTTGAAAATGAGTTTGGGAATCACAATAAGCTGCCTAAGTTTATCACATTAGACGATTACCCACAATGGAAGCAAAGGTTTGAAATTTACCTAAATGGTGTTGATTCCAATCTGTGGGAATGAATCGAGACTGGTTATAGTATGTTGGTTGGAGCAGATGGCGTCAAACTTACTCTAGGTGACATGACTGACAGCCAGAAGGTAAAGTATAATGCTGAGAAGAAAGTATAAGCCCTATTATCTCAGTCGATACCCAAGGATATATTCCACCAATTTTCTAAGAATAAACAGGCAAAGAGATTATGGGAGGCTAAGGCTAAGGCTAAGGCTAAGGCTATGAAGAAGGGAATGCATCGTTAAAAGCATTAAAGGCTAAGGCTTTGAAGAAGGAATTTGATAACTTCTCATCGATGGCTAAGGAGAGCTTGGATAATTTCATAGACCGATTCTACCATTTAATGAGTGAGTTGCACACTCATGTGGTTACAACGTCAATGGAAGATAAGGTATCAAGCTTTGCCGATGGTCTGCCGGAGAAGTGGGACTCGTTTGGGTCTAATTTGAGACAGAACAATCTACTAGCTAAATTAGACATAAACGAATTCATCCTAAAACTGAGGGAGGAAGAACTAAGGATGAAGTATAGGTCTTAGAAAGGATCTTACGATTAGAACCCGTCTCTGTGTAACTCAACTTCCACCTCAAAAAGCTTAGGAGCACCATTCCAAACCTCATTTATATCATCATTCAAAAGTAAAGACAAACCCACAAGTGAAGCTGCATCATCAAGCATAGATCCGAAGGCTTTGACTGCACAAGATGACGAAGGTCAAGATTGGACCTTTCGTTTTATTTCCCCGGGTGAGTCCAACGTCGCAAATGTTGAAGTTTTGGATGATGACACTACGAGCGAATGTGATATAGCAGTTGAACTAGTAATGTCAGATTATGAAGATACTGCTACTATGGTCACTCACCTAAATGAAGAAGGTCCCAGCACAACATGTTTAGAATAACCGACACCCGAACAGTCAAACTCTATGATGATGGCTGATTCAACTGAACCTTCTCAGGTAAGTTCGACAGACCAACTTTTTGATAATCATGCTTGTTCTGAATGTAATAAATTTAAAGATAGCATAGATTCAAAATTTGATAGGTTATTAGATCACAATGATAGCTTAGTAAATGACTTGCAACTGTGCACAGAGGCTAACCGAATTTTGAAACAAAATGAGCACGGTTATAAAGAGAAAATAGAGCTTTTAAATAAACAACTAAAGGAAACTGAAGTTGTTGCTTTTAACCTAGCAAATGACATAAAGATATATTTTAACTCCCTAGAAGAAAGTAAGAAACAAAAAGCAGTTTTAGAAGTCGAAGTAAACTCATTAAAACAAAAACTGCATAGTTGGACAAGTTCTTCTCATATAGTACAACACTTAGTGAGAGAACGAAATAATAGGGAGGGGTTGGGATACAAAGTGGTTCCACCACCATATGAAACAATGTTAAATGCTAAATGTAGACTAGTAAATAACAACCTTGTCAAGGATCATGTGGTGTCCACTCCTCTAGTTAGTGATCCAGATTTCACGAGTAAATCTGAGGAATCTGCCCCTAAACGGAAGGAGACCACTTTAAAGTCAAAAGGTAAAATGCCTATTGTTAATTTGGATGAGAAACTTGAGAAGGTTAAGGGAAAGTCAGGTTCAACCACATCTAAGTCTGAATCCAAAAAGACCAAACAAGTTAACCAAACACATGCATCATGTCTAAGTCCAAATAAACAAAAGGGTAAAGATGTTAAAAAGATTCAAACAATTAATCTTGTTAAAGAAGATACAACATCTAAACAAGAAGTGACAAAACCAAACAGACTAAAGTCACACCTGTGTCATACACGTCCCCATAGAAACAATTCCACCAAAATATAGAAAGTAGATCATGTTACAACTGTGGAAAGTATGGACACATCG
>BJCM01207302.1:0-15221 GCA_018326385.1 Flaveria bidentis
AACTAATAATAATCATTATATATTTTATCTCTATAAAAACACAAGACATACGAATAAATAAGCACGTTTCCACGTTACGCGATAAACTTTCTTAATTGATTTTTTTTAAAACATGTAAGCACATAACATAACAACATAATCACATTGACAACTAGATTATCACTCATTTAACATTATTAATTATTATTAAGTCACCAACGTTAAACGACAACTAGTGTGTGCTCACGACACGTGTATGCAAGACTTAACGGAACTAACGGAGTTTAGTAATGGAAATTTACCGGATGTCACACTATGAGCAAAAATGCAACATGTTTTTCTTATTGTGCTTATATGTTTAAAACTAAAATACTCAGGGTTAATGTAATACTCAGGGTTAATGCAATATTAATTTAAGCAAAAATGTTCAGGGTTAATGCAATATTTTTTCCAGTTATAGGTTTACTCATGAAAAGACTAAGGATATGGACTTGGCTAAAAAACATATATTTACATTTGATTAATATAACACATATCCTCTGTAGTGGTGAACCATAATAGGGGTCGAAAACTTTTTACGGGCCCTTTGTCTATCACCAAATATTAATTTTTTGGTAAGGTTCGGGTCCGGCCAAACAATAAAGAAGATAAACAAGCAAACAAAAGCAACTAATATGAAAACTTATTCTTTAAACATGTTTTATTTTTCAAACTAACATTCACAATTAACACTTATAGGGTAATAACAACTCATGAATTACTCAAGATTGACTCACAAAAAGTTTAGATCGAACCGATCTTAAACAATTTGAGCTCATATTATGACTTATTTAATAAATGAGCTCGGGTTGGAATTTCATGTATCAAGTTCGATCGCGCATCCAAACAAACTTTTTATTTGCATAATTTTTATTTAATCTATTTAAATATATTATATGAATGACTATTAACAGTAACCAAAGAGCCTAAGCTCAAATTTGACAAGATTCAAACTAAAACATCTCGAGTCCCAAAATTAAAGTTATATATTAGTTGAGCCCAAGCATTATAGTTGAAGTTTTAAACAAACTGAGTTCGAGCACGAGCTTGAGTTCTTTTAGGAAAAATTAGTCCATCAAAAGCCTAGACAAGCTCAGGTTGAGTTCGATTTTAACTCCCAGGTTTAAATTTCATATAATTTTTTAATTGATAAATTATGTTTTGTTAAAGTAAATGTGCTTGATAAATTTAAATTAAATAAAATACGGACTTAATAGTTAATTGTTTAATTTTTTACTTAAATGATACAAAATAATATTTTAATGAACTTAACATTCAAACTAATTGAATTATACTAATTGAATTATTATTGTATTTTATGAAGTCCACGTTCAAATCCATTAGGTTGGTCTCAAAATTTCAAAAAACTAGTGTCAGCATTTCTTTAGGGTCTACTAAATATTATATTAGGGCCGGTGTTAAAACTTCAAAGGGTCAATCGAGATTTGTTCGTAGATGTAACAATAGGGAATGAATTTCATAAGTGGGAGCGGATCTCACCCCCAAACAGTAAGTTTGTCCGTTATCTTTCGAAGTAAAATTGTACAAATTAAAACTAAAAAAAAAAATACAAAATAGAGAGACACGCAATGTACTCGGTTGATAAAAGTGTTTATAAATTTTAAAAAATTGTGTTTAGCGAGGATGTACCCACCTCAGATGATGACGAAAAAGCACACCCCACTCCAATTAACACCTATCCACACACCACTTCGTGTCAGCGACCACCATATCCTTCCAAACCCCGTGACGCACGCAGTGACATCATCACCCCTCCACGCGTCCCCCCCTCATTCGCCCACGTCACCATCTCCTCCTCCACCGCAGTCAACAACCTTCAACCGGAGCCTTCTTATCCAAGTAACACCGACACCTAATTATTCTCTCTCATGCCCCTTCCTCGAACCCACGTTTTCAGCTACTGTCCTCCACGTGCTCCCTATCGGTGCTAAACGGGTCGTGTTATCGGGTTGTCGGGTTCAATCCCACACTGAACCCGAAAATGTTATACGAACCCAAACACGGCCTGATCCGAACACAACACGAAATTTTACCCAAGAACACGACCTACTTGACCCGAAACTTTATGGGTTGATACGAACATGACTTGCTTGACCCGAGTTTTTAACTTTTTTAACCCTTTTTCACGTATTTTGATAAAATCTTATGCTAATTTATATTTTAACTTCTAAATTTTGAAATGAAATACATAACAAATTTGCTCTGTGAACAAAAATCTATACAAAAAGTAAAATATATAAAAAAATAAACACACAAAACTGTAAAATTTATGTTTGATCAGAAGGAATGAAATGAAATTAAGACTCTAATATAATATGAAGTAAATTATGTTTGAGTGGTAAATAACATGTAAACCCAATGAAATGTTTCACCTCAAATTCTCTCTTTAGGTGGAAGGATTTTGAAATTCCACAACTAAAATAATTTTAGTTGAAACATTTCTCTGGTTTTATATTTTATTATTCACTCAAACATAATTTATTTGAAAATTATACTAGTTTCTTAATTTATTCAATTTTATTCCAATCAAACGTAGCCTTAGGTTGAACCCAAACTCAACATGTTTAGGTAAGTGGGTTCATAGATTTGACCTGAATCCATTTATAATAAATCCAAACACATAAACTTCGTGTTAGTTTCGTTTCGTGTTTTCGGGTCCGGTTAGAAATAAATAATTCAAACCTGTGGAGTACTCCCACACTGTCTTCTATTATATATACACCTCTGCATCGTCTCCTTCATCACTGCCGAAAACCCTACCTCCGTAACGACATATATAGGTGAATCAGGTGATTCAGATCTGAAGACTTAGGTAGCATTTGACGAATCGACGTTTTGAAGGAGCTTTCGATCGGATTTGTTGATGAGTTGTGGCGATTTGGAGTTGCCGCCGGGGTTCAGGTTCCATCCGACGGACGACGAACTAGTTACGCATTACCTTGTTCGCAAATGCGCGTCGCAGCCGATTACCGTCCCGATCATCGCTGAAATCGACCTCTACAAGTTCGATCCATGGCAGCTTCCCGGTAATTTCATCTTTCGTCGCTTCGATTTTGCCCTAATTTCATATTAACAACCGATTTGGATCTGATCTAGGGTTTGTTTTGATTGTTGATTGATTTCGATAGATATGGCGTTGTATGGCGAAAAGGAGTGGTACTTCTTCTCCCCTAGAGATCGGAAATATCCCAATGGATCACGCCCCAACAGAGCTGCCGGAACTGGTTATTGGAAGGCCACCGGAGCTGATAAACCGATCGGAAAACCGAATCCGATGGGGATTAAGAAGGCGTTGGTGTTTTACGCCGGAAAAGCTCCGAGAGGTGTGAAAACCAATTGGATTATGCACGAGTATCGCCTTGCTAACGTCGATCGATCCGCCGGAAAACGGAACAACAATCTTCGGGTATGCGATTGTGAATTCAACATCAAATTCGAATGATTTTGCAGCAATAAAGGTATTAACAGTTTAAAGTTTTGCAGTTGGATGATTGGGTATTGTGTCGAATATACAACAAGAAAGGTACACTAGAGAAGCATTATGCTACCGATCATCACTCGTCGGATATCGAGATCGAGACGAAACCGAATGTTACTCGATATAATGCTACGACGACGGTGCATCCGCCATCGGTACCACATCATGTTATTAACGACGTGTTTCATTTCGATACGTCGGAGTCGGTTCCGACGTTACATACGGATTCGAGTCCGGAACAAGAGGTCCAAAGTGATCAGAAAAGCAATGATTTTGCTTTTAGTTACGTAGACACGTTTCAGAATGACGATTTTACCCCTCAGTCGCAGTCCCAGTCGCAGTTTTATAGTGATTATCAACTCTCACCGTTACAAGACATGTTTATGTACACATCGAAGCCGTTTCAGATGTAGAAACTCTTATAATAAATACGCTTGTGTGGTGGTACTTTTGTGCTAGTATTTGAGCACAAAGAACATATCATCAAGCTATTTCGGTGATCACCGGATACGGGCGGTTACAAAACATCTATTTGTTTATCAAGTTGCATTTGATCATAAGTTGTAGGGTAAAATGGGTTAAAGTTTGTATGTGCAAAGGAGCACAAGTGGTTGATTTGGGATTGGATAGTGTAGGTAAGATGGGAATATTGGCATAGATGATTTTCCTATTTTTAGAACACAATCATTTACCTTTTGGATATGTAGTTTGATGAAAAAAGGGAGATGAATTGTATATGTGTTGGTTTTTACCTAAAGTTTAAACATGTGTTTTTTGCTTGTATGATTATTCAAACATTTTCTAAGAGAATGTTGCATATTGAAGTCGTTCTTGTCGGTAACAATAGTGTAAATCGGTGTATTAAAACTCGGATGCTCTTGTAAACATATACGATGCAATAAGTAAACATTGAATACTACTCAGGATACCGATGAAAAATATCCATGAGTGTGTATGAGATATGAGATTATTCCATGAAAATTCTAATATAAAGTGAAAATTCTAATAAGTAAACATATACACACGTATCTATATAAAGAGATATATAGAAAAAGAGCATTTAGGGTACGAGTATATCTTCCTATTATAATAAAATTATATTTTAAAATGACACGTGTTAACATTACAATCATACTCATCAAAATTTTCACATCTCTCTATCATATTAAATAATTACTTTTATTACTAATAATATTATTTAATAACTTTTAAAATTAATAAAGTAAAAATTAGATCTATTTATTAATGTAATTTTTAAATAATTGTTTTTGATAAATAATAAATTTTCTAAAGCATTAAACTTTTAGAAATACAACATATTTTAAAATTAGTATTTTGTAAAAAGTTAATTTTTTAAAACCAAAAATAATTAAATTTGGGAGCTATAATAAAGAAATTTTTAAATATGAAATTTTTATAAGGTTTGTTTTAAAACAAAATGTTGATTTTTTGGAAAAAAATATAAAAACTTAATTTTAATAAGTTGATATAACTATTTTATAATTTATAATCATTTCTCATACATAATTTCAGTCATATTATATTTTAGAATATCATTTTATAATTAATAAATTTCATTATATTAATATTTTATTTATTCAACCCGTGTAACACACGAGTTTACTAAAGCTTGTGTTATATATTATCGAGATGATTGTGAGAGAATGATTGAGAAAATTTATGAGGGTTGTATTATATTTTTTCTATATTTAGGGTACAAGGTACAACCCTCATTTTCAAAATGGTTGTGACTAGAATAAAAAGAAAAGATAATAATAAAATATAAAAAAATATTATTTAATAAAAGAGAGAAAAAAATGTTTTTAGTGTAAACATATGAATGAAGATAAAGAAGATATTGTGAATGCTTAAAGATTTTAAATAATCCAGATGAGTTTACTAATAACCAAAACATCTTTAAAATCAAAACAATCGGTGTCATATAACATCAGTGGTTTCTTTACCCATCATTTATGTATCGAGAATCTTTGTGACACCGTATATCTCAGACAATAATACCAAGATGTATTAAAAAGATTTGGATTGTGAGTAAAAACAAATTTGTATATTAACTTCACTAGTACGTGGATACTGGATAGTATGGAAAAAAACACATAAAAGACTTACCAATTTGAATGATATATATAACCTTGTAATATTAAGGGTGTAAACAAAGAAAAGTCTTTTGTATTCTTTGCTGTATTAATTATCAATTTATGATGATTATTGATTAATGGAACATGAGAAGTCGGATTTGCATTATTGGATTGGTGAGTAGTTTTGAGCAATTGATAGCATTTGTTTTTTTTAGATAAAGAATAAATAACCTGTTTTCAAAAACAAAAAAAATCGATTTGTGAATCATATTATTAATTTCTTTCGTCATTATACTTTTCTTCTTAACTAACTAGGTTAGTATCTCGTGTATTACACGGGTTAAATAAATAAAATAATAAATAATTAGTAATTAAAATTTATAAATAAAACCATGTTTGAAGATAAAATATGATTATAATTGCATATGAATAGTTATTTCAAGTAAATAAACAATAGATGGGATATATATATATATACATACATATATATATATATATATATAGATTCTCTAGTTAAACAGATTATAGTTAGTAATAAACACGAAAAGTTACAGTACGATATTTTAATATAAGATATATATAAAATTATATATACGTACTTGTTCAAGAGATAAAATAATTATACTATTTTTAAATCTCTTATCTAAATAGTTTCATTTTTAAATATTTGTTTTAAGATTTTATTATAAAAATTTATAGTTTATAAAATCTTGTTTATTACAAACTCAACTTTCTAATTATTCTGAAGAGAGAAAAATATATAAATTGACCAAAGTTTTTATGAAGAGGGAAAAATTGTTTGAGTGTTTAAATTACTTTAATACCTTTTGGAGGAAAAATAAAGTAAGAATTTTTAGAAAAATAACAAGTGTCAAAAAGATGATTTAATAATATAACAAGTGTCAAAAAAACCTCTTTTGTTTAATATCTATAGATTAATACAGAGTTAATTTCAGTGACTTTACCTAAACCTTGAGAGTTCGCAAGTCAAGTTAATGAACATTCAAATTTTCACAGTGAATTACGTAACATAAACTCGCTACTAAATAATTAATTATAACATTAGTTTTAACTTTATACATGTTTTATTTAAAACAAAATATATCTCATGTATTACATGATTGTGAATTATTACAAAAATACAATTAATAAATCACTTATACTCTTATTATTATTGGATTAACGCATGTATTACATTACATTAAAAAATAAAAAGTTAGAATTATAATGCATAAATATTCAAATACTTTTTGCTATACAACATTTGCTCTGGTATTAATGTTTTACCCTTTTTTTTAATAAAAAAAACTAATATTTTGGGTGTGCCTTTAGTTGTAACTCTAAATTTACTTACCACTAAAAACAAATAAAACTAAATTATATTATTTATTTTTATCATCCACAACCAAATCAGATAATAAATATAAATAGAAATAATAAAAATTTGATAGGTTGCAAACTGGAGATTTAAATTGTAAATCCAGACAAAAATCTCTAAAATAAGGGAAATAAGTTAACAACATTATAAAAATAATAAATAGGTGTTTAATAATATATTTTCTAAACAAAGAAATAAGTTAGTTGATTTACAGATTGTTTACCAAATACAAAATTCTATAAATTAGACGACAAAGTTTGATTAATTCTAAACAAGAAATTTGTTATCATTTGCATTAACAATAATGACTTAACAATTTGACAAATGGTAAAAGTTTGATTGTTTTATTAAAATAGAAAGATGATTATCTAACTTCTTATATTAACAAACATAATGCATACCACTTTCAAAAATGAAACATCTAACACACGATCCATATTTGATCAATAATCAAGTGTTTATGTCCGATTTCAAAACACATAGAACGTGATAAGGAACACCTAACAAGCGTTTTACTCTTGAAAGTGATTGATGTCATCTTTATTGTCGACTTTCATGCCACTTTAACCTCAAAGAAAAACTTTTTATTAGCCACCTACACATACCTTTCAAGGTGACCAAGAAAAAACAAGTGGACATATACGACAAGACCAAAAGTTGGTTTGATGAATTCTATAGAGGGATTATTTTATTTTTTGTTCAATTAACAAGTGTTTAAATTTATTTATTTATTAGTTTTTTTATTTTCTTAAATTGCCGACTCATACGCTTATCTATTTCTATTTTTTTAGCAACACAAACTTATTAAACTATCACATGTACGTATTTGAACTTTAATTTAAAAAAGTTTTTTTTTTAATTTATGTATACTAATAAAAAAGTTTTTTTTAAAACCCAAGTGATAATAATCTATGTATACTAATAAAAAAGTTTTTTTTTGACACGTGGCGCAATAATAAGGTTTGTAAACCTTACTTTTTGTTTCTTTATCCTAATAAATAATTGCATTAACTACTAATAACTTTATTTAATTTATTTTAAGATTATATTTTTTATTAATTAATAAAAGAGATCTTTTTATAGATGCAATTTCTAAATAAATATAAATTTTGAACAGTAAGAATTTTTTAAAAATCAAACTTTTTTAAGATAAGAAATATTTTAAAACTTGTATTGTTAAAAAATATTTTTTTAATGAAACAAAAATGATATAAATTCAAACTTTTCATAAGAAAACTTTTAAAAATAGCACTACATTTTTAAAAATTACTTTGAAAAAAATAAAAAATAAAAGTTTAAAAAATGATATCGTTGTTTATTATTTAAAGAGTTTACTAATACATAATTCCAACAATATCATATCTCAAGATATTGTTTTACAATTTCAAAAAATTTCATTACTTAACATTTAATATTTATTTATGCAACCAGTGTATTACACGGGATACTAACCTATTTATTTTATATAACCTACCTAGAAGATTTATTGTTTGTGAAGCATGTTATATTAGAGATTTCTTTTTGCTAGAATATATTGTTGTTTGTCAAGAAAATAAAAGAGTTCAATTGAGAAATAAACTATTGGTTAAAAGAAAGTTTGTGTGTGGCACGTTAAAAATAAGTTTATCAAGTCATACGAATATCGATCACATTTCTCTTGCCTAAAGGGAAAACAATGATGATAGGCCTAAATCAATGTTGTAGGTTCTTCTAAATCTCGAAAGAAATAGAGGCTCAATTGATGACAAGCATGTAGATCACAGGCTGAGGATGGGTTCAATTCAAAACACTTGACTCTAAGTCATTTTGGGAGTTCATAAGAAATTTAGGGTCCTTAAAAAATTTACATAACAAATAACAACTAATAATATGTTAGTAATGTAACCACAATATAAAATTTTGGTGTCAGTATAGATGGCACCTGAATTTTTAAGGTTGGTTTTATTCATACTAAACTGTACGGGGGCGGCCCTAAGGGTGGGCGACCGCCCAGAGCCTAATCTCTTTAGGAGTCTGAAAAAACTATAAATTATTAATAAATTACTCATCAAAAATCCTATAACATTTTAATTATTTAGTTAAACATTACTTTAAAGTCTATTAACATATTATACAAGTTATTCAGTTTAAATTTTTTTATACGTCGTATTATAGAGACTTATTTTTTATTTTTACGTGAGGCCTAGGGTCTCTAGGAAATTCTCAGGGCCGGCCCTGAAAATGTATATTGGATATCACAATAACAATATGATAAGACTAGGAAAATGCCAAGCAAATTTGTTCTAAGGGGATTCTACACAAACACGCAAAATGCATCAGCAGATGTGGCTCAACAAGTGCCCAAAGATGCACCCATGGGATACGCTTAAGGGGCATCTTATTCGTAATACACTCACACCCATGAGATGGATGCCACGTCAATATTATCCGCCAAATGGATACCAGAAGACAAGGTATTACCAGGGAGACACAATCCTAAGAGGTAGTCCGTTGGGATATAGACGAAAAGGGTGCTTCCATTGTCTTCTTGCATCGTACATCAATATATCAAAGCTCAAAGATAATGGTTAAATGCTAACACTCGATTGTACCCATACTGTGTTTTTTCATTCACTTAACCCTTCATCTAATGCGCGTGTTGAAATATCGTTTTACTTAAGGCATGAATTGTAATAATAATTGTTAGATCATGAGTACGAATGTACGATCAGACAATTTACAATCTCTAAATAAATTTACAATCTCTAAATAGAAGAATAATATAATTCGATGCTTGTTTTATTTTAATATCCATGGACAAGAAAGCATAGAGTCGATCGAATTAAACAAACAAGAAATTGAACATGTACGTTTTTCCACTTATTACACGTCATCGAAAGATAAGATGATGCTTTCGGCATTATCTTCTTACATCAAAGTATATCTTATTTAATATTAAAAAATTTTAAAATAATATTTAATATTAATGGACAAAAAATATAACAATTGACAAAACAAAATAAATAAAAAGGAGCCGTGACGATGATTTTTTTAACAACAATTTTGTGACGAAGAATTTTATAATCAAATTCAACAATAAAAGACATAAAAACAATGGGCTGATAATTATACTATGGACAAGTAACCAACCAATTATTATGTTTTATATGATAAAACAAAGTATCATATACAGCTAATTGACAAATCATAACTTAATTGATCTATTTAGTAATTGTGTTTTACATATTTGGTTTAATGATTGTGACTTTGTTTTATATGATTATTTACATAGGGAACACGGAGTCGGCATCAGAGAGGATGGGGAAACATCCTGCTGCAACCAATACTCACACTTTCTGATGTTCAAGCCATACTCAAAACAGTTTTCAAGTCTAATGGCGTGAAGACTCCAATTTTTAGTGACATAACATTTCATCCGTCGGGATACGAGGAAGATGAGGAGGAGTTGGTAGGCGACAAGGAGGTAAAGCGTCAAACGCAAAGGAAGAATAGTGTAATTGGAGAGGCAAAAGCTAGAAGATGGACCAATTAAGAAGACATGATGTTTGGAAGATACGATTATCGAAGTTGAGCATAGATCCTGTCTTCGAGAGGAGAAGTTAAATCTTATGCAAGAGAAATAACAAGTTCAAGTTTGATTGATGCGATAATAACAAATGTTGGAAGAATAGCAACACAAAGCGTACTTGAAGTTCACCTTAAAAGACCACTCGTTGTGTTTTAGGCCAATATTGTAAGTTGTCAAACAACATAACCAAATCAAGATGATCTATTTACCTTCACTAGAATTATTTCTATTTTATATATAGAGATGGAGATGAAGAAGCTTGTGTTAGACAATTGGATCAAGAAAAGCAAACAACAAAAGCATTTTTGTGGGAGAACACACCCTCGACTCTTTTTTTATTGAATAAAAACCACACCCAAAACTCTTAGATCATGACTCTTTTATTAATCCTAACCTTAATACCTATGAAAACTTCACTCAAACACAGCTGGAATCTCATGCTTTGGTTTTGACTTTGGGCACTCATATGCAAAGTGTCCGAACTCTTCACATCGATAGCATTGAACCCATGACTTGTCTCGTTCTCTCATTGTCTCCCGTTGATCATTTCTTGAACCGGGTCGATTCTCACGTCCCCTTCCTCTTCCCAAACTTCGGCCTCTACCACGACCTCTTCCATCCCGATTAACCCATCCATAACCTTGTTGATAATCACTACCATTTCTTGGTTTAGGATGTTCATCATTACAAGTGAGCATCAATTTACTTTGCCTATCTTCAATTTCATCTTGGGATTTCACCCTCTCCTCGTAAGCTTTAAGTCGACCCACCACTTCTTCAAATGCCATTTTCTCAATCTCCGAGTATTGCTCAATCAAAGCAACAATTGGCAAATATTTCTTTGGCATGGAATTCACGAACTTTCTCATCACTATTTCATCATCAAGTGAAGATCCAAGACTTTTATACTTTGATTGTAGCCCACTAATCTTACTTGCAAATTCATCAATAGTCTCTGTTTCGGTCTATCTTCATGGCTTCCAACTCACTTCTAAGTGTTTGCAAGCAAGCCTTTTGAACCCTCTCGTCCCCCACATATCTGACCCGTAATGCATCCCAAACATTCTTCGAATCCTTATGCTTTGACACTTGAAGCAACACATCCTCCGATAGTGACTAAAATATCAACGCTTTCGCCATGTACTTTCTTCTATCATCAATTTCACTTCTTGTCACATGTTCTATGGCCTCTCGCAGACCATGTGCACCTAAGATGGTCTCCATCATAATTGACCATGCAGTGTAGTTTGTTGTGGTCAATTTTGGACATTGCAAAGTCACATTGCTTGGTTCTCGATGGGGTACAACAATTGCTCTGCACCTTCTGTCATCTTCTTCATGAACTACCTGATCACCTTTTTTTCAAAAAAAAAAAACTCTAATCTGCACAAACAGCTCTACAACAGAAGCAAAACTCCTCTGATTTATAAACTTCAGCAACAAATCAGCATAAACCAATCTGTCACACAGATACAACAACAAAACATAGTCTGTTTCACACAAAGTAGATTATGTTTCTTCACAGAATCACCCGTTTTCCCACTTTGATCAATCACTGGTTAGTTCTTCTCGAACCCGCTTTCACAGCAAACTTGATTCAATCCTTCACAGATTAAACATCTACTCCACATTGGTATCACACCACAGGTTTTCTTCACCTCATTTGCTGCTTCACACAGTCGCCTTCTCTATACAACTTGAACTGCACCGATCTTCGTCTACTGCAGCTACCTCACGCAAACCTTCTACACTTAGCCTTGATTGTGTCACACAATCAGCGCTCCACAATTATATGAACCAATCACATGTTCAAATATGTCTTCAATCTTCGTAATTGATCTATCACAGATCGTTTTCTTCTATCTTGTTCGGACAATTCTTCTTCTTGTCTTGTCTTCAACAGCCTTTTAATGGTTTTTCTACAAAGTCTTGATCGCAGCAGTCTCTTGATTGCAGCAGTCTCTTGATGGCAGCTCTGATACCAATTGTTAGACAATTGGATCAAGAAAAGCAAACAACAACAACATTTTTGTGGGAGAACACACCCACGACTCTTTTCTTTTATTGAATAAAAACCACACAAAACTTAGACCATGACCCTTTTTTATATTAATCCTAACCTTAATACCTATGAAAGCTCCACTCAAACACAACTAGAATGACAACCTATTCATAGCCAAAACATGAATACTAATACCTTAAATAAATCTAATTAAAACTTACTAAATAAAACAAACCTATCTTTAGACTCTTGACGATTCTCCCCCCTAAACTTCCACATATGACCACAATTAGGATTAACTTCTAACAACTTGGCTTATAGAAAAAGAAATGTCAGAAGTTACCCTATAAATCACAAGGGTTCAACTTTCAAATTCTCTCTGTATACAGTAAACCAACTTCTTTTTTGCATTTAGGAGATGAAGATCAATCAAGTATAAAGCAGTATATCCTTAATCAACAAAACTATAACCAAGTTGTAATTTTATTTCATTCAAAGATAATCTATCACATAAGAACGGTTTAGAACCAAAACCATTTTGACCCGTTACACAACTTGACCTTATTGTTGTACCACTTACAGGGGAAATCATATAAAAGACTATGTAATCCTCCTAACAAACTCAAATTACATACCATATCGAGGTTCATGTTCAGAAAGCAATTTATCACGAGTTCAAGTACATCTTAAACAACAAAACTTAACATACACGATAACCTTATTTTGCGAAAATCTGCAGCATTCTGGAGGGCCAAAAGTGATTGAATAGTAGCAGCAACTGAATGTACATAAATATTGCAACTGGTCACAGCTAAAATATGAAAACCACACTGTCGTGAACCCTGGATTTCTGGTTCTGGGCCACACACTCTGATATCCACATCAGGTTCCTGATCTCCTGCTCCTTGAGTCGCATGTATGCAAAGAACACACCATAGTGGAACTGCACATTCACACAATGGTTTTGTAAAAATACATTAACATTGATTTGCGTTTCACCAAATGGAGATTGTGTGATAAAGTGATTTTAGTTTATAAAATAAATTAAAATAATAATAATAATGAATTAATGAGAATAAGAGAAAATGTAGTCAATTTATTTAGTCTAATATACCTCTTCAGTTATGTTTGTCCAATTTCACACATATACCCATGACTTAGGTGACAAGTTCATGTATCAACTTTTACCACCTATAGCCATGAATTAGGCAACAACAAATTCATATATCAACTTTTACTCGCATATCATTTAATATGGCAAGAGGAAAAACACTTTTAGAAATACGTGAATCTAAAAGTATGATACACGAATACGATCCATTATCGTGTGATATGGAAAGATGAAAAGGCTATTTTAGGGATATTCGAATCACATGTTTAGATTCACGATAGTTATTGCATACCACCAAAAACAAACGGTCCCCACTCCCCCATTAGTTTGAAGCAAGAACAAGTCATTTTTGGTATGTGTGTAATTATATATAAAGAGGGGGAGTTTTTTTCAGAAGAACTATGAAAATCTTATAATAAATTTGTACGTTTTGTTACAATGGTATTAGACATGGCGGTTACATAACCACTTACCCCGTTATATTTTTCTCTCCCATTGAATGATCCATGCACTACGGTACACATGCTTTATACAATTCATGTGGTTCTTAAAATAATATTGGTTCTGAAAAGAACATGTCCATATATACATATACCCGCAAGAATCGCGAATACACTTGTACATATAACATAAAGATATTCAAGAGTGTCTTATATATCTCATTCAAAGCAATGTTACAAATGCATTATGTCGTAGTCATGGTTTTCATCATATTATCCAATCTGAAAATGAATGTCTCTCACTCCGCCTTCCCTCTGTGTAAGTGTGCACATGTGCGTGTATCCTCATTGTTTTTTCTAAATTTCCAAACAAATCTCTTTCCTGACCTCTCTTCTTGATTCATGTATGTCTTTTAGATTATTGTTTCCAAAACAAATCTCTCTCTCCCCCTTCTTACATGATTAGATTTGTGTATTTGTCTTTTAAATTCTTGTATCTTTAAAATGACTTTTCATCTTTTTACCATATGATGATACACGAGTAAAAGTTGGTACGCAAACTTGTCATTGCACAAGTTATGGTTGTATGCGTGAAAATGTACCGACATGACCATAGAAGTATATTACACAAAAAATTGGGTTATTTCCATGATAATAATAAAAAATTATTTGAAGTACAAACCTGTTGCTCAAAAGATAAACAAAGTCGCTTCACTTCTTCTTCATAAAATGCCTTATCAAGCATTTGGCTCTCTCCATACGACAACTTGGAGAATATTGGCTGGTAAGGAGGGTATTTCTCCATCACAGCACGAACCTAAGTGGAGGTTTATTGAGGCACAATAATTAAATGAGACTGGTAAGTTACCCTTTTACCCCTCTAGAAGAATTAGAGAGTATTTATAGAAGAACTACTCGAAAATTTTGATAGGGCAATTACAGAGATAAAGCATACCTGATCTATGTCCTCACAAACAGCAAGTTCCTCATGGCCATAGGGGTAACTATTTCAAAACCAAAAGGGGAACATAATATTAAGTTAATGAAAGGAAGATAAACAAATATCCAATCGGTAAATACATGAAAAGTTATGTTAACTTACAGTAAAC
>BJCM01207304.1:0-10765 GCA_018326385.1 Flaveria bidentis
TATATATATGTATACATATATATATATACATATATATATATATATACATATATATATACATATTATATATATATATACATACATACATATACACACCTATATATATATATACACATATATATATAAAAATAAATACATATATACATACATAGATATATAGATACATACATATATATACATACATAGATATATAGATACATATATATATAATATATATATGTATATATATGTATATATGTATATATGTATATATAATGGTTTAAACCTCTTATCGGTTTAATATTTAATCATTTAAAAATCATCGAGTAGCCCCTTAAACTGGTTTGTCTTAAGTGTGATATGATTAAAGAAATTTCTGAAGATTTATTCATCTAAATCATATCAATTTTTAAAGATAAAAGAGAACTAACACCCTATGGGTCGTTTTCACTTCTAGATTTTTTGCAACATCCTAGTGGGAGATATGTAATTAGGTTTTGAATGACAGATTGTTCTGTCTTAGTCTTTCATTGCTCAAATAAACTTTAAACACATACAGTTCCAACAATTTCTTGGACATACTAGTCCAAACAGTTAACTAATGATTAAACAAGTCACTGTTGTCCACTAAGAGATCACTTATAACATAAACCAGTCAATTATAAAAATCTAAAACAAGTCAGCTTTGATTTTAGCTAATTACCTAACGACCATACGCACCACTAAAATAAATATCTACCTCACCATCTTTTAAATAATATGGGTTAGCATCATTTTAAAAAAAAAGAAATCTAACATGTTTTTTTGTTTCCTTAAAAAATAATAATAATAACTCAACGTCTCTACCTAGTTTGGTACATTGGAGCCCCTAAACATGTTGCAAAAAAAATTATAATAATGTAACCTTATGTTTATACTATAAAGCCCTCCCTTGAATGCACATAGTTTCAAATCTTCTGATAATTTATCTTGTTAGTTCTCCATTGTTCATAATAAAAGTTTATAATTTCTTCATTAGAAATATTGATTGTTGCTATATCAAGAAGTCATTGAGTTACAGCTTTGGTTTGGCGGGGCCAAAAGAATTGCAAAATCAAATGCACCAAAATATTAACCAGAAAAAGAAAGATAAACCAAAAACTAACTAAAAGATTAAATAAATATAACAGAAAGGGTTCATTGTACATGTACATACATACATATATATATATGCTTTGCATATACACCCTCCCATCCCATTGGTCTTATATAATATGTCCAAGAACATCAAAGAGTTTTAAACTCTCATCTTTCAAAGGGAGAGAATTTACCAAAAAGAAACCCCCCAGAAAAAGGACTAAAAACCTAAAGCACCAAGCTTTGTTTATCCACTAAGCCAAAAGGCCCCTTCAAAAATTCGTTCATGTCAGCCACCGTCACAACTCCAAGACTTGGAGATCTTCATGCCCTGTGACCCTCAAAAAACTCGACCCAAAACTTCTTCTATTGTCGGACCAAGCTGGACCCGACCCATCGTACCAGCACAGCTCCGCACATGCAATTTCTACTTCTCAGGCTGCCACGTACGCAAATTGTCATTTCCTGGTCAAATTTATTATGAACTTAATGTCCTCATTCGAATTTGAGAACTGATACAAAAAACACATGGCTGAAGAAATCTCTAGAAAACTCTGAAAGAATTTCAAAATGTTCCATCTACTCTTAAAATTAAATTGAAACAGTTGATATTTTTCATTGAATGTACATAAAAAGCCCAGGCTATAAAATTGTCCCTACTCACCAGCTGGTTGTTTTTGCTCTGCAGGTTTGACCTGAACGGCAGCAGCAGCTGCTGCTGCTGCTGCAGGAGCATTGTGAACATACTGAGGGAAGCCTGGCATTGAAGACGGTGCAGCAGCTGTATTACCACCATATGAAGCTGCATGAATAATCCCTGGCTGTGAGGCCAACCCAACACCTCCTTTCATGTTGCTAGTAGCAGCTGCAATTGCTTTTGCGGGATCAGATGTGGTGGTGTTAGCTAGTGTCACAGGTGGGCAAAGTGATAGCATCGCAGTCGAAGATGATGACTGCTGCTGTGATGATTGCTGCTGCTGCTGCTTTCTTGGAAGATAATACCCTGATCCTGCAGTTGACCCAGCAGAATGCTGTTGAGCCTGAGGCGGTTGGACTATGTAAGGTTGTGTGTACATCATTTGTGCATATGCTTTGGCTTGAGCTTGCTGCTGCTGTAATGTTTGCTTGTGTAGCTGTTGGTGGGGTACTTGCTGCTGCTGCTGTTGTTGAGATTTAGTAGAAGTTGAATTGTGAGGGTTACCAAGAATAGAAGGTGAGGATCTCTGGGTTCCTACATGAGTGTTTTTAGGTTGTGATGAAGAAAACGAAGCTGTAGGGGAACCAACTAACATTGGAGGAGAAGCACTCTGGTTACCACTGTTACTACTAGGGTTCTGTTTCTGCTGCTGCTGCTGCTGCTGCTGCTGCTGCATCATCTGTGTTGATGTGGTGGATTGCAGCTTCTGATTAGCAGCAGCTCCACCAAACGAAATCTGGGTGTGTGATTGTGGGAGGGACCTACTAGACTGTTGCTGTTGGGTTTGATGGAGGTATTTGAGGGATGATGTGGTTGTTGAAGCAAGGGAAGATGGAACTTGAGAAGTGGCAGGACCTCTGACCGAGTTCCTCCACTGAGGAGATTGAACCGGACTACTGTTGGTGTTGCTGGTTTGGAGGGGAAAAGAAGAGAGGGAGTTGGGGAACTTGGCAGCCATTGAAGAAGATGAAGTTATTAGATGTTCTGGGTATGCACTTCCATTACTTGATGGTGGATTTTTACTTCGAGCATTCATGCTCTGCTGCTGTTGTTGCTGCTGGAATTGAGCATGTAGATGATGAGAAGATTGAACAGTACCTGCAACGGAGGTTGACATTGGAGATCGAGTTGACCGATTATTAGAACCAAGGTTTATGTTCCTTGAAGAGCTGCTATCAATCACTGAAGTCCCGGTGATAGCTGATGCTGAAGAACCAGGGGCATCTGTTGCAAGGTCTGGTCTTGAAAACGCAATGGACTGCCCTGATTTTGCGGTCAAGATTGCATTACCCTTTCCGTCCTCGTCAGCTTTGGAAGATTCACGGCCAGTTGTTCTACTAGCTTCTTCAGATATTCTGAAGTCCTTATTTTGCACAGAATGATGAGCTGACACTCCCGCTGCAGGTGATGTCATCATATGCTGATAACTTTGCCTTAATGATTCTGGCAAGCTTTGGAAAATTGCATGGTTTTGAGCCATGGATGATATGGCACCAGTAGCACCATTCATAGGAGCAAAAGACATAGCATATGCTTGAGGTGCCAGAGATGATGACTCGGCACCCCCTCTTTTTATCACCTGCTGCTGAGACTGCTGCTGATGTTGCTGTTTCTTGTCATTTGAGTTGGCACCAGCACCTTGAGGATACATCATAGCAAAGCTTTGTGAATGAACAGGCATTGCAAAATTATGGCCATAAACACTCATTGTGTTTGTTGCAGCACGTGAGACTCTACTATCAGCAGTTGAAGGACTATCCTCACCACCAGTCACCTCATTCTCAAGATGCCGTGCTTGAGATGGCGGGTTCATGTGCTGAGACGGTTGCTGTGAACGGCTTTTATGAGTGGCAGGATAGCTGTTGTGTAAACCACTCCCACTACCACTGCCATTAGCAGCTGCAGCAGCAGCACCACTTCCATCCTGCCTCTGTTGAGCTTGCAGATGTTTCTGTGAAGATGACGTGGAACCACTACTGTTCTGGTGGGTTTGTTGGGACTGAGTTGGTGGTGGAGCCTGTTGGGGTGGTTGAGGAATTTGTGATGGGTGTATCATTTGTGAAGGAAAGAAAGAGCCATTGAATATAGGCATCGCTTGACCATGAGGATGGCTGCCTCTGTAATTTGGTGGGGCTCCTACTGCGGGTATCGGGAAAGCATAAGGGTGGTTCTGCACAATTGCCAAGTATTGGGTTTCATTGGCGCTCATGTTGGGGTAATTGAAGCTTAACGCGGGGGCAGCAGCTGCGGTAGTTGAAGAACTCACAGTGGCTGAGTTGGCTGCACCTGAAGCAGCACCCGAACCACCTGTTGCTGTGCTGCTACTAAGCTTAGAAGAACCAGGCCGTACAGATGCAGAAGCCGCCACTGCTTGCTGCTGGTTAAAGGGAAAAATGAACGCAGGCCCATGCTGTATATTCAACACAAAAACAAATCAAATCAGAACTGCCAAACATGGACAATACAATTTTTAAAAGTGGCATTAGATTAGCATACAAGTATATTGTTGGGAGTGACTGGAGGCATTGCTTGCTGAAGCAAAACCTGTTGCTTTCTATGGGCAGAGTCAGAAATCGTCGTGGTTTGAGAAGACTTGGCGTCTTTGCCAGTGGTGTGACCCAAAAAGTTGCCAACTGGTTGACTTTTGTCTTGCATCATCGGTGGGATGGTTGCATGCAATTCAGCAGAAGGCATGCCATTTAAATTGTTCTGTTTGGCACCAAACATAGGTGCTGCAGGACCAGAAGCAGCCGACCAAAATGGGTTTATCTTCATCAACTGCTGAAGGTAATTAATGTTCCTTGCAATGTAACAATGTGTGGCACACCTTTTTGGCCTTGGATGCGAAAATAATGGCTGTAAAGAGTGAATTAAGTGGCAGCCAGTAAGATATACAGGAAAAGGAAAGTAACTGAGTGATTATAGATGGTGACGAAGCAAACGACAGAAACATAGTACCTGAATTGGTGCTGAAGGCATTGTGTTTCCATCCATAGATATGACTCCCTGCAACGGGGCCACATACCTGATAATTGTTTAATGATCAAGACGGGTTTTTTGATATGTTAAGAAGAAAAAGATAAGACTTTTATGAGCTTACCCCATTGGAGGCCAATTCGCCACCGACACAGGCATTGGCAAAGAACTTGGTTGAGCTGTGATTGCAAAATGGAACATTCAAAATACAGATGAGTAAAAATTTGGGAGTAGATGAAAGAAATGAAACTTCTGGGAGTAAATTACCAGTCTTTTCTGTGTGGGCTTCAGATTTAGTTGATAACTGAGGATGTTTAAGAGCTTGATGCAGTGATCTGTTGGTGCTACCACTTACCATGCTGGCACTGTCCTTATTCGGCTTTTCAAAATCAATATGGAGTTCCATTTTCCTTTCTTCATTCATAGCTTGCTTTGATGACTCTCCAGTTTCCTGAGCACTCCCTGCCTTTGACTTTTTCTGCTCCTCGGTCAAAATCACTTTCTCCTCTTTGCAAGTCCTGAGCTTGTCATCTTCCTTGGTTTTCATCGCCTCCTGTGAAGACTACAGATAGAAAATGAGTCAGATTTAAAAGGAAGCTTTAAGAAACAGATGGAAAGATGAGAAAGGAGGGGTTACCATCTGCTTGTGATTAGGTATATCAATATCCCCATCACTTTCTTGAGATGTTTTCAGTTGAGGAGGTGGTGCCTAAAATTGCAACCAATAAGAAGAATCCCATAAACAAAAGAATATCATACTGAAATCAAGAAGGCAGAACTTGATATGTGTCTCACCATCAGATCTATTTCAAATTTTTCTTCCTTCTGGCTTTCAGTGTCCGGATTAGCTGGTTTTCTGCAAAATCATCAAACAAAAGAATCGGTCAACAGATCATCAAAAGCCTTGTTTTAGTTAGATTTTCAAATTTATGAACTAAGATCCATAAATTTACTCACAGATCGGTCGTTGTCGTCGCTGCAGCTGTCTTAATCACAATTTCAGAATTACTGTTTCCATCATTTACCACGACTGACGGAGATTCCTTCTCCACCTCATCTTTAGTCAACACAGCACCCACACCACATTTCCCCTCATCTTCCGCCGCCGGCCGTGGCAAAGGTGCCGATGGGTCCGACGACGGAGCCGATGAAGGCGGCAAAGTGGTGAAACCAAAAGAAGAAACACCGTTTTCAGCAGCAACAGCAGAAGCTGGGCTGCTGTTTTCCAAATAAGAAGAAGAGATTTCAGTCTTGGGAGACTGATGATGCTGATGATGATCGATTTCGCTCTTTATTGAAGAAGAAACTGGACTGTTCCGTACGCTAAACGGATTCTCTGACACTTGCCGTGGTCTCTTCCTCTTTGGTGCTGCAAATCATTGAAATTGAAGATTGTAATCATCAATTACAAACCAGAAGGAAAAAAAAAGATGTAAGTTTTGAAGGACATCAATTTGGCCTACCTATGGTTGATAAAGAAGAAGAATTTTGAGGGATGGCTGTGGAGTTTGAGACAGGAGATGAAACTCTGGATTTGGTTTCATTATTACTGGATTTATTAGAATCGAATTTCGTTGTTGAATCGTTAGATGGAAGTTCTTTCTTGGATGGAGCTTGTGATTGAGTCATGAGACCATATAAAACCTCCGCTATCTCGATTTCAAGCTCCTCTGGATTCGAGGATGACGACTTTGATGAAGATTTTGGTGGTCTCGGTTTTGACCCTCCATTCGCTTTCTGCAGAAGAAAAGATAAAGAAGTCACATACGCTAGGGATTTGAGTATTTAACATAAAAGCTGTTGATTTTCTTCAGATGAACACAAACCATCTTCTTGCGAACTGAAGCATTCGAAGATGAAGGCGACGGAGGAGCCAACGGCGCCGGTGAGGCGGTTGCGGAAGCCAGCCTTACAGGTGAGGTTGAAGATTGCCGGTGATTTTGCTCTGTTCCTCCCACAACACCACCACCACCACCACCAGACATCCATTCATGAGAACGTTTTGTAGATGCTGAAATTTCAAAAAAAGAAAAAAAGATGAGAAGATTACACCAAACAATAGAAAATTTTATCAGATTCATCATCGCATGCTCCTTCTGCTGTGTACCTGAACGAGCTTTTCTCGGCACCGTTACACCAATCATCTCATCTGCAGCCTTCAACACAGGCGGAGACGCTGCAGCAGAAGCTCTGAACACCTTATTACCACCGGAAGAGGGGAAACTCTTCCGATGGTGAAGCTGCTGTGAATACGAACCATGACTATGATGATTACTCGTCATAGACGCTGCCGACGTAGACGGATTCGCCGGCGGCGGAGGCAACATCCGCAAACCACCACCATTTCCAGCATCCTCATCTTCTTCTTCCTCATCATTAACACTCTCGTCAGACGTATCATCTCCGTCGTCCCTATTACTCCCCTGATGAATCATCATCCTATTTTCCCTCCGCCTCTTACTCCTGTTCGACCGCTCCCTCTCCCGTTCCCGATCCCGATCTCGATCTCCTCTCTCCTTCTTCACCACACCTCTCTCCCTCAACCTCCCTGCTTCCTGTACCTCCAATCCTCCATCTTCATCTACATCAAAAGTTAACAAATTAAACATCAAAATCGGTGATAGATCTGAGAAAAACATATGGAACAAAACCTACCAGGTGAATCTCTTAAACTGCTGCTTCGATGTCTCCGTCTGGACGACGATAACCCGTTGGACGGAGCAGCCATATTAGTACTTCTTCTAGCTTCTCTATTTCTATCCATCAATCACTACCTTCGATCTATACACCGTCAGATCTACTACTGTTGTGCGTATCATCACAAGCTTCCTTCTAACATAATTCGCCTAAACCTAACCCTACCTCCACCACTCGCCGGAAAGCAGCAAACTCACCGTCGTCTTTGCCGCCGTATTCGCCGTCGCCGTCGTGTACTCCGGCGGATTCCGATGTGAAAAAAGAAAATTGATATTTTTATGGTTTGATGATTCACTCTCTCAGATCTCTTCTGCCTCCTCCTTTTTCTCACACACACACACACAAACACAAACACACACTCTCTCTCTATCTCATCGTCTTTTCGGTATTTCATCACCACGAAGCCTACTTCCAACGGGAACCGACGGTTGTGATGCATTCGGTGTCCACGTATGCGAGCATCTGGACCCTCCGTTGGCACTAGGATATCCGACGGCTCATGTTCGTATGCGTCCTACATGGCCTTATTATGTTCGTCGGATGGTGTTACCTACACGTGGCGGTGTTTGCTTACTCGACAAGCTTTCATCATTTTTTAATAATAATAATAATAATAATAATAATAATAATAATAAAATAAGAGATTGTAATGTGAAGACATAAATTTCACTAGCAAACAAAAGCAGGGAGGGTTGATTGAAAGTTTGGATTTCGGAAATAAATATTGAAAATGTGTTTGTTTTTGAGATAAAGGTTAAGAATGGAACCAGTCGAGTTCTTTTTTTTATTTAATGATTATTTTATTCTGAGGTAAAATTGTATTTGTTTAAGAGTTTGAATAATCTTTTAATCTTCAGTTGAGTTGTTTTGAATCGGATTAGTTTATTTTTCAACAAGTGTTTCATCTATACATGTATTTTAATATATTTTAATATATTATTATTATTATATATCATATAACACTTATCAAATCGTAAAAAATTCGTGGAAACAGAAAACTCTCATTTGAGTTTATTATTTCTCATGCATATGAATCATTCATATGATTGTAAAATATTATTATATGCTTACATTAATTCACGTATTCTTGTGATTCCTCATTTCTATGGTAGCACTACATATAAAACATATGCATACTTTTAGATAGTGTATAACACTCGTTTGTATTACAAATATTCACTTCTATAATCTTTTTAACTCTCTACTTTTTAAGGTCACATATCTTATAAGGTTATCATACCATATATTTGGCATGGGTCTCAGCCTTTCTAGGGTTTTTTTTTAAAGGCGTATCATTTAAAACATCATACTTATATAGGTCCTGGCTTAACCAGCAACTTCGTTGTAACCATTCTTTATACCTTTTGAGTACTTGAACTTCTTTTAGGTTTCGTATACAATCATTCTCGTAATTTTTAATCCTATATTCAAGCAAAGGATTACCTTCTTGGACACCAGTCTTCTGTTAAGTTGCACTACTCCCGCTCAAAGAAGCGTTTAGAAATCAGAATAAGCTCAGGTGATCTTTAAATGGCAAGCCTCACTCCCTTTATTAAGGTAACAAAGCAATATTTCACCTGAAGGACGTCATCAAAAAATCATAATGTTCATAATGAGTGAGAAATGTTGTATTTGGTATACGCTCTTCCTTAATCTTGAGTTGATGATGATTAGATTATAAGTCAATCTTAGTAAACCAACTCGCACTTTACAACTGATTGAATATATCATTAATCTTTAGTAATAGATACTGGTTTTTAATCACTACCTTATTTAATTTTGATAATCAATATACATTATCATGCTATCATCATTCTTCTTAATATATAGTACTTGAGAGTCCTAAGGCGAAATACTAGAACAAATATAACACTTTTCAAGAGGATCTTGCAAGTGTTTCATCGGTTTCTCCATTTCATTTAAGAGAATGTGAGAGTTGTTTAATGCACTTGTATGTAGTGCTTGAGATGTGTAATTGGAAGTAAGAGTAGATAAGTGGTTACATACCTCTTATGTGTAGTACTTAAAATAAAAGATACATACCTCTTATGTAGAATATTTAAAATAGAAGATACATATTTTGATGTGATTCTTATAGTTCTTTATTTATTATCGGTTATCAAAATTATTTTACTATATTTTTCGCCGACATTTCATCATGACACATGCCTTACCATCATTGACCACTCTATCTCATTGATTGTTTCTCTTCAATCACACACCATTGCCTTTCTTTGCTCCCCCCCCCCCCCCCCCCCCCCCACACACACACACAAATGAATGTCCCCTTCAATCTATTCGCGGTGACCTAATGAAAATATGGCTTTAGCAACGGACATATCCATTGAAAATCCTTCAACTGAAGTGAAATCCATCAGTAGTCCATGAGGAAACATGATGTGAGTAAATAGTTTACAAAATGATTACTGACTTATTTTACCGGCGGGTCATCAACCAACGACACCATTAACATATTATTGACAGATAGTTATTAACACTATTTTGATTTTTATATATCTATTGTTGCGTGTCATTTAACCTTCGATAATCATAGACAAAACGAAGTTGCTAGTGATTTTCATGAGCAATAGTTAAGTAGTAGTTTGAACAACCTTTCCTTTAAAAGTCTAAACTTCAACAAACAAGTAAAGTCATCATATTATCTTTGGATTTCAATTGTTAACAAACTAAGTCTACAAAGAAACAACGAAAGTGAAGTCATAAATAATAAAAAGATATGAAATCCTCTTGTTTAATGAAATTACATAGCCGATCTATATAATTTACCCTAAATTGTATTATACAATATGCTCGTTATAGTCTTATATTTATCTTTCTCATCGAAAAAAAATCATAAAATAGTGGCAAGAGTAAGCTTGTAATTTTACAAGAAGTTCCGGATTAAAAATAAAATTCGAACTTCAAACGTAATATACTAGTAATAATTAAAAACTATAAATTATAAAATATTATAATGGGGAATTTGTCGCTTTCGTTTTACCTAATATTAAACAGTATGAAAATAGCATTGGACGCCTCGATGGCTAAACTACGACCATATTGCAATAAACAAAGTCGATAACATAAAATAATATAATAATAGTAATAGTAATAACAATTTATTATTATAATAGTTTTTTTATTGCTCGAAAGGAGCAATCTATGGGAATACTTGGGGATACTCATCATAATTTAGTTATAAGCATATCTGGCAAGCAACTTATAATAAGTGATTCATTCAATATTAAATTAATGGTTTATTTTAATATATATATATATATATATATATATATATATATA
>BJCM01207305.1:0-15904 GCA_018326385.1 Flaveria bidentis
TAAATGAAAAAAAAATAAAGTAATTTTATTTATTTTTTTTCTTCAAAATTTCCGCATCTCCTTCGTAGATTTACCGGGTATTAAGTTCGCCATTATCCCTACCTGGTAATTAAATAAATTTTACTGGCCCATGTCTGGTTATAATTTACACTTTGTAATTACCAAAAAAGATAGAATAAGGTTATAATTACCAAACAGACCACCACCAAAAGCACTAATTATTATAAAAATCTCAAAAATTGGACAAGTGTGTGTGGGTCAACTCACAAACCCGACTTAACTTGATACATACTTAAAGCTACAATTCAAACCCGAACCCACTTTGATCCATACCCAACCCGCCCATTTCACAGCATCCTAATTTATATATGTTATTCTACAAAATTAGTAAGAGAGAAAAATAAAGTGACAGGTGGGTGGGAGAATACCTTTAGCTGCACAAGCCCATAAATGTTGATGTTGGCATTCGGAAATTCCCTGCTCCACACGTATAGGAGCATGAAAACCAGCGATACCCCCAAAAAGTACGACTCAAAGAAAGGTAAGGCAGATAATACCTAAACAAATAGGTAATATTTGTAAGAGAGTGATAAATCACATAATATTCGATGCCCATTCATTCCACATTCACAGAAATATATACACAATACATTTAATACTTCCCTAATCTAGAAAAGGAAACTATACAATAATACAACAAACGACATCCCTAAAAATCATCAATCAAATAAATACATAATATATTCTTCGTTAATACACCCCCTCAGTCTGAGGGGGAGGCGTGTGAATGCATAGGCTGGATCGAAAACGGGTGAAAAGTTGCTTAGAAAGACCTTTGGTGAAGATATCTGCGAACTGAAAGTCAGCAGGTATATGCAAGACTCGAACTGCACCAAGTCGTACTTTTTCACGCACGAAATGAATGTCAATCTTCACATGTTTAGTTCTCTGGTGCTGTACTGGATTCTCAGATAAATACACAGCCGAGATGTTATCACAGTATACGAGTGTAGCCTGTCGAGTTGGAACAGAGAGCTCAGGAAGCAGGTTTCGTAGCCAAGTGGTTTCAGCAACCGCATTGGCGTCGCCTCTATATTCAGATTCTATGGATGATTTGGATATAGTAGGTTTCCTTTTAGAGGACCATGAGATCAGATTGTCCCCTAGGAACACACAGTAACCTGCAGTTGATCGACGTGAGTCTGGGCACCCGCCCCAATCAGCATCAGAATAGGCAATGAGCTTATGTGATCGGGATGAGGAAATATGTAGCCCGTGACTTGTGGTCCCTTTTAGATACCGGAGTACTCGTTTCAAGTACTGAAAATGAGAGTCACGAGGAGCATGCATGAATAAGTAAATTTGTTGCACAACATATGTGAGGTCCGGGTGAATGAAAGTAATATATTGAAGAGCGTCGGCCGGTTGGCAATACAAAGTACCATCGGGCAACAGATTTCCAGTGATAGCACTTAATTTGGAGGAGGTGTCAACCAGTGTTGTGCACAGTTTACAATCTGTCATGTTTGCTCGTGCTAGAATGTCCTCGACGTATTTGCTCTGTGAGAGAAACAACCCATTTTTGTGTTTGGAGACATTGATTCCGAGGAAGTAATGTAGATGGCCCAAATCCGTCATTTTGAATTCCTTGGATAGTGAGGTAATGATATGTTGTCGAAGCCTGTCGGATGATGCAGTTAAGATGATATCGTCGACATATAAGAGTAAATAAGCCATTTCATTCCCTCGTTTGTACACAAAAAGTGATGTGTCACTTATAGTTGTCGTAAGTCCGCATTTAAGCAAGTAGGTAGCAAAATGTTCATACCAAGCCCTCGGTGCCTGTTTTAATCCGTATAGCGATTTGGTTAGGCGGCACACGTGTTGGGGAAACTGTTGATTGACAAACCCGGGGGGTTGGAACATGTATACGGTTTCATTCAGGTCACCGTGCAGAATTGCATTTTTCACATCGAGTTGATGGATGTGCCAGCCGCGTGAGACGTCGAGACTTAAGACGGTGCAGATGGTGGTTGGTTTAACTACGGGGCTGAATGTTTCTTCGCAATCAATCCCAATTTGTTGGCTTTTTCCATTGACGACTAAGTGTGCTTTATGTCGTTGAAGTGAGCCGTCAGCATGAAATTTGTGGCGAAACAACCACATGCATCGAATGAAGTTGCACCGGATGGCCGAGGGACAAGAACCCATGTATTGTTGTCCATGAGGGCTTGATATTCATCTATCATGGCAGCATGCCAGTTAGGATTAGTTAGGGCCTTGAGGTGGGATAAGGGTAGTGGGGAAATGGTGGTGTGGGATTGAGTATTGAGGTTTAAAGGTACACGGGTACGAATGGTACCATCTCTTGTGCGAGTAGTCATTGGATGGGAGGAGACTGGCGGCTGTGAGGTTGTTGGTTGGGGTTCGGTTGAGGCAGTGGTGTCGGGTACAGGCTGGTGTGTTGTGGCAGGGTTGTATCTTGGAGCTCGGCGATGATAGGTGAAGTGAAGGGGTGGTGGATCAGGGATAGGAGAGGGGGGATGTGGTGGAGGGGGTTGGGCAGTGGGAGGATTAGGCAGCGGAGTGTGTGGATGTGGTGTGGAGTCATAAAAGACAGGTGAAGGATCAAGGAAAGAGTAGTCTGGTGGGGAAAAGGCGAGGGGGTTTGCATAGGGGAAAGAGTTTTCATCAAAGGTGACATGTCGGCTTAATATCAATTTTCCGGTTGAGATTTCAAGACAACGGTAGCCTCGAAAATCAGCCGGATAACCGAGGAAAACACATTTTGTGGATTTAAGGGAGAGTTTGTTTGACCTTGTTGAGGAGGTGTTCGGTAGCATGTACAACCGAACACCCGAAGGTGGTCATAGGTGGGTTGTTTTAGGTAGAGAGCAAGGGTAGGGGTTTGGTAGTTGAAAACCGAGGTGGGGAGGATGTTATGAAGATAGCAGGCCGTATGTAGTGCCTCTACCCAGAATGTTGGTGGTAATGAAGCGTGGGTGAGTAGGCTAAGCATTATTTTGTTTGAACGGCGAATCATTCGTTCGGACTTTCCATTTTGTTGAGATGTTTGAGGACACGAGAAACGAAATTGGAGACCGTTTGTCTTTACAAAAATGTGGAAGGAGTTATTATCAAATTCACCCCCTAAATCGCATTGGAACGAACGTATAATTGTGTTAAATTGAGTTTTAATATAGGTGTGAAAATTTGAGAATTTTTGAAATGTTTCAGATTTAAATTTCAGAGGGAAAACCCATGTGTAGTGGGTGTAATCATCAACTAAAACCATATAATATTTGTACCCTGTTTTGCTTGTGATAGGGTGTACACTGTACCCTGTTTTGCTTGTGATAGGGGAGGTCCACAAATCACAATGGACAATATCAAATGGTAAAATAGTTGTAGATTGAGACACACAAAAGGGTAATCGTTTGTGCTTTGAAAGTTGACATGAATTGCAAACTAGATTCGTAGCACGTTTTTTACAAGAAATTGATTTATTGGAAACAAGATAATTAAAAACTGGAAGCCCTGGATGTCCTAAGCGATCATGCCAAGGATCTTGAGCGGTGGTAGTGAAAGCAGTTAGGACCGGTTGATTTGACACCGGGTATGAGACCGGATAAAGATGGCTCAAGCTAGAGTTCCTTCACAGAAAAGCCATTAGGGTCAAATTCAATGGAAACATGGTTATCGGTGGTAAATTTTCTTACAGAAATGAGATTTTTGATAACATTAGGTGTGTAAAGTATATTTTGAAGGTGAAGTTCACGGTTGGAGGTGGTTGGAAGGGCAGAATTTTTGATCCATAAACTAGAATACGTGCGCCATTACCTACAAAAATCGCACCCGTTGAACAAGATAATAATGGGGAATTAATTTTACCTAAGTCGCCGGTGAGATGATCCGATGCACCCGAGTCCATATACCACTGGTTATTGCCATCATCCATCGTCATCGCCTCAAGGGCTTCACCGAGTTCGGTTGGTTCTAGCATGTCCACCGAGGCCAGATGGGCTTCACTGTCTCGTGCTGGAGAGTGGGTTGTCTGCTTTGGGCCTGTTTTGGCTAATGAAGGTGCACTCCAGGGCTGGGCCCAACCGGCCTGGGTCGAATATGGGCATGGTGGTGGTGTCCAGTAGGCCTAGTAAGGGGGCAGCCCAACCTGCCTGTAGAAATAAGGGCGGTGTTGGTGGTTGATGTGTGTACCCCCGACCACAAGAATTAGGTTGGGCTAGGGTGCGGCGGCTGCTGTTGGCGGGCCTGGTGCTCCCACGGCGACAGGTTCCATGAGGTTGATCTGAAGGCTGGTGTTGGGATACTGCTGCCAGGGCGGTGGCCGGTGAGAGACTGTCACGAGTGGCTTGTCACTGACTCTCGAGTTGAAGCATGTTACAAGCCGTTTCCCAGTCGGGAAGATTTTGGTTGATGAGAGCGCCAATGGTGTCGAACTCGGCCAGTAAACCACGGACAAGTTGCAACACTAATTGCTTCTCATTGACGGGGCAATCAACATCGTTCAACTGATTTCCGAGATCCCGAAGTTTCTGACAGTAGGACTCAAGGGAGGGCATGGACTTGAGATTAAGGTTGTAAAACTCATGCTCAAGGGTAGCCGCTCTCGAGCCCTTGTTGTTAAGGAAGATGGTTTTGAGCCTGTTCCATGCCGCGTGAGCAGTGGAATCAGACTGAAGCACACGAACTAGATATTCGTCAGACAATGTTCCGTAGATCCATTCTTGGACGACTGCATCAAGTTCAGACCAAGACTCATAAGTCGGATCTGTTGTGGCAGGGGGGGGGGTCCGTCAATATGAGCCATGACTTTGTATCCTCGTGCATGTAACTGAAACAACTTGACCCAGGCTGAATACGTGACTTTTACGCCGTCCGGGACCTGCACTTTGCGCTGAATATCAGTTACAGTATAAGCGGGATGAAGGGATTTCGCCGGTGTGGAGGCGGTAGGTTAGTCAGTGGGTGGAGGGGTGTTGGATTCGGCCATGGGAGGAGGTTGCAGGGGGTAAAGGAACAGAGGGAAATGGCTGCAAAACTGAACGAAATGGCTAGGTTTGTGCTTGGTCTCGTGATACCATGTAAGAGAGTGGTAAATCTCAGAATATTCGATGCCCATTCATTCCACATTCACAGAATATATACACAATACATTTAATACTTCCCTAATCTAGAAAAGGAAACTATACAATAATACAACAAATGACATCCTTAAAAATCATCAATCAAATAAATACATAATATATTCTTCGTTAATAATATTATGGTTAAAAGTGACCAAACCTTTTCAAACTGTAGACTAGCTTTAGTAAACTCGTGTATTACAGGGGTTAAATAAATAAAATATTAGCATAATAAAATTTATTAAAATTAAAATTTAATTCTAATATAAAATAAAACAGTAATATCAACTTTTTAAAATTTTGTTTAAACTAATTACAAAAAAATAAACATTTTACTCTAAAACAAACCGTATAAAAATGTCATTTTTTAAATTTTCCTATTATAACTCTCAAATTTGATTATTATTATTTTTAAGAACGACTTTTTAAAAATACCAATTTTTAAAAAAAAAACTGTATTTTTTTAAAAAATTTATGCTTTAGAAAAATTTATTATTTTATAAAAAATTATTTATTTAGAAATAACATTAATAAATAGATTTATTTCTTAATTTATTAAAACTAAAAAGATGTTAAATAATATTATTAGTAATTAAGGTAATTATTTAATAGGAAAGAGAGGATGGAAAATTTTGGTAAGAATGATTGTGGTGATGCCACGTGTCATCCCAATATACTTTTTTATTAGAGTAGGTATATTAATAATAGTATACACTAGAGGTAGCAAAATGGACAGGTCACATTTATTTGGTCAACAGGATACCTATACACTTCCACAAAAGTGTGATCAAGTCCCTCAATCTTTTCTATAATTGACTAAGTCCACAAAGTTTGTTTTTTGGGTCAAACATATATAAAATGGAGGATTTTCAGGGACTTAATTGACAAAATAAAACATAAGTTTAAGTACCTAACCACTTAAATTTTATATATGTTGACCCAACAAACTCACTACAAGACTTAAATCAACCAAACAAAAAGTTGGAGAGATTAAGCACACTTTTTATGGAAGTATAATCTAGTTTTTCAAATAAACTGATTTAGGAGGTTTCATATAGCATTAAAAATACTTTGTGGTGACTTTCAACCTCCACCCGACCAATTTCCTTTTAAGCTATTTTAATTATTATACCAGTTAGGACCATAACCTGATTACCCAAATATACTCTCTCATAAGTAAATGAGCTGAATTAACACCTCTAGTATATACTCAATTCATACATCAACATAAGCCGTCTCATAACTAATGCAGATGCCTAAAAACATAGAGATAAAGTACCAAATTGGCAAACTAAATGATGGAAAAAGAAAGGTTTCCTCTTTAGAATACATCATCCAACTTTACCACGAGAATCAACATTTTGGTTGCAGCACTCTATGATAATTAGAAAAAAAATATTTTTTCAATTTTTTAGGGAGAGGATGAAACTCAGATAAAAAGATAAAAGATAGATTTCCAAGTTTTTAATGGTGTAACAAGACATGCACCGACAAATCTCAAAGATAGCCATATAAAATTGTGGCATCATGATGACATCTTTCACATACCAGAAGCGTTAAAGCTCCGAATATCATCATCCATAAGAAGTCTGCTGTACGCCTATTAAAAGGTCCACTCTCCAATTGAACACCATATCTTGCTCTAAACAATAATATTTAAAAAGGTAATTAAAAAAAGACAATAAACACTACTCTAAACAATAATAAATAAAATGGTAATAAAAAAAGACAATAAACACTGCCAAATTGTCAAACCAAGAATACTTTTGTCATGACTGAAGCACTAAATCACTCACATCATTAATAAGCGGATCCCAAAATTGATAGAGAAAGGGCCGAGAAAGAGGAAGTTTGTAAGAAGTCTCCACACCTGAAATATAAATAATTATGTTGACGTATTAAAAAAATTAATTACAATTGTTATAAGATGCCTCAAAAAAGAAAACCATGTGATTCTTGTGGGGGGAGAATGGTTGTTGATATTATTGCTTTATGGCTTTATGCAAAAAGAAAATCTTGTGATTCTTAGGGAGAGAATTAGACTAATTTAGAGGTGGTAATGTGGTATAATGGGTGGGACGGGTAATGGGTCAAAACAGATTAGGGATAGGGATTGGGTTAACCGACAAATGTTTTTTGTCCGTTTCTTGTTTTTCTAAAGTTAATTGATGTACTACTTACAATGGCAAAAACCAAATGACAATAAAAATTAACTGAATAAACGATTAAGAGGTTGTGTGCGTTCCAAAGAGATTGCGTGACTTTCAACCCGTATGACTCATTTGACCCATTCTCCTTTTAAATATATATATTTTTGGCCTTTATAAGTTATGACCCGTTTGAGATAAAAGACAACCAAAATCAACCCATTCATAAGTAAACGTGTTGAATATGTCACCTCTACTTAAATTTGGCTAATAAGAGAGCTCATACCTGAAACTGATAAAAGACCTCCTTATGGATTAATGCAATATAATATATTGGCAGTAGCTGCAGTGAAACTGCTGTTGTGGTCAGCAGACACAAGGTCCCATAGGCCTTGCTTATAGGTGGGAGTGAATTGTACCATCTGAAAAATTAAAGGCCCAAAAAAAATATGAGCACAAAAGATTCACTTTTAAGGCAAATAAATAATAATGCATATGATCAAAAACAGAAATAAAATCAAACTTCCAACCAGAAAAAATACACCACCCATTTTTAAATGTACAAGTAGTTGTGTTCAAGCTCAAAAAATAAATCATTTTATCATGCATTCATGTGAGCACAAAAAGTTATCTATAACCGTTAGATTTTTTAATACTCAAGAGGTCATCTATTCCTTTTCAGGCGGAGGTTTAATGTCGCAACAAGACACTACTATATTTGCATTTCATATCCACCATGCTTGTTATATTACAACCTTTCATATCAAGCATTTTGTATTCTTTCATGCTGATTACAAAGTGACAATTCTCTATTTTATGCTTCTAAATTTCAAATCAACCAAGAAACATGCACTTGCAACCATTTAACGTCAACTTTAGTAAAAAACCCTGCATACAATAATTAATGAACATAACTTTGATTAAGAAAGCTTTAAGTTTCTCTTTTTGTGTTTCTAGAGCCATCTTGCTGCGAGTTCTTATTTTGCTTTAAACCCACCAAATTATAATTTTGTTTAGTGACTTATTATAAGAATATGTTTGTGTGTCCACATATTTTACTGAATATATATAACCTTGAAAACATAATCCAACAATCTTTCCGCTCAATAACTTGTGGCCCTAGACTTTTGATACTTGACCTTGGAGCATTATTCAAACCCAACACGCCTCACTATAATCATTTCCACATTCATCAGATGACTCTAGACCTCAACTTTTTTCTGACTTCTACAAGTACTTTATAATGTATATTATTCTGCAATTATAGTTATCTGGTGTTATCATCTCTTAGACATCATGGATCCTACGGATCTGTTTTGTTCTTTTATAAGATTATGCTTTTGTTCTTGAAGATACAAGCTCTTATGTAAAGAGAAAAACAATTGTTTCGATAACAAAGTGTTCGCTCTGATTTTAGATTAATAAGCTAAGCTCTAAAAAATATAAGTTACTCAAAGTAGTGTTCATATATAAGCTTCAAGCTTTTAAGAGCAAGATCACTCCAATATCCTTTCGCAATAAACACGTACCAAAATATCATATTATATAGCATGTTGCCCTGAAGAATGATAGGAATTATTATTATTAATTATGTATATGTTAATGTGTCCTTTTATATCTTTTTACACTTTTCATCTACAAATACATTTTCCAAGCACTCAACTAACAGCCACAACTATAAGCTCCAGCTCATTTTGCCAAACACACTCAATATACATACTATCATACACCCACGTATATGTAATCAAAACCTGGATTATAACTTGCAACAGTCTTACAGTCATTTTTGCAATTAATTTCACCGTAAATATCAGTAATATAGCAATCTAATGCCTATTAATGTAAATATACGATATCTGATAATCCCATGGAAATGTAGGTTCATCAGGAATTATAAGATCAGATGCTAATATGCTATGTGTAGAACGTGTATTAATGAAAGAACATAATCCAGGGGTATGCCGTATGCCCCTTATAGTCTCCAAGCCAGAGTCCTTCAAAGATTTCAACCACAAAACTTAATACACCAAGATTCTAATTTGTAATACTTCACAATCTTGTGTAATAAATCATAAAAGGGACACCACGAACATGCAGAGTGAGCATTTCATGCATCTGCATAGCATCATCTTATATACCTAATTAATTAGTTTACTTTCTAATTCTCCCCAAACTTGAAGAAATTACAAGTATAAGGGAGAGAAAAATAAAAACAACCCCGCAAGGATTTCAAGTCCTAAACAAATTTCAGTTAGTGATGTAACTTGTAACCTAAATAAGATCAACAAATCCACAAATGCAAAGCAGCTGAATCATGAAATTCAAACAATATCATTAGCTAACCCTAATAAACAATGAAGATTACGCCCTCAACACTTGATTCTAAACACTCCCATAGTCTAATTAGCATTATTTCACTTCAAAACCCAATAACTTTATAACAGCAATAACTACCAGTTGATTCCACACACAAATGCTTCGAAATCTAAAATCAGACCAAATTCGCACATTCTAATCATCTATACGGCTTGAACAAAACTCCAATTAACAATACGATTCGCTCTTGACGCTAGATCCTTAAAATATGAAGTAAAACTGTAAATCAATGGACATGAAACAATCGAATAGGTGTAATTGATGATTGCATAAGCATAAACATGTAAGGGTTAGAAAAATTACTCTGCGGGAGATGACATTCGAACAGGATGACTAATTCCTTAATCTTGAAGAGAAAGAAACGACTGATGGCATCAGTAGAACAACTTCCGTATGCCTTTTGTACAAAATTTTGACCCTGTTGGGTCGGAAGCTTCGTGACCAACCCGACCCGTTTCTAACTTGGGTAAATTGTTCTAGATTTCTAGGTTTGGGCTACTTTTGAAAAAAAGAGCTAATTACACATGTTGATCGCGTGGTTAGGTCTAGAGGTGTAAACAAGCCGAGTTGAGTTTGAGTCCGAGTCCGAAGCCGATCTTGACCATATGGGTTTTTTAATATTCGAATCGGATTCGAAAAACTTGACATTCAATTCGAATCGAAGATTAATGATTCGAATTTCGATTCGAAATTTCAAATTTGTATTTGATTCGAAGTCTAGTTATCGAATTCGGATTGAATTGCGAATTTGAGATTTTTAATTCGATTCGAAATTTGAATTAGAAATACACACAGTTACGATTATCCTACCTCTAATAAATAAAAATGATTTTGTACATGTGACAGCATGTTACCCCTCCTCAACTTTTAATTTCCTACTCATAACCCATTTACTAGATTAATGGTTTGCGGACCTTATTCAGATCCACTATATTTCCCCAAGAAAACCCTACCAGAGTCGTCTCTTCACTCTGCCTTGTGAGAAGTCAATTTCACTCGGTATTCCCACATCCAGTGAATTCTTCTAATCTTTAAATAAATTTATTACTCAATTGACTGTTTGATCAAGTTTTATTTAATTAATTAGTTATTACTTAATCACAATTTAATAATCAACTCTTATTTCAACAATTAAATATTATTTTCTTAATGATTTATTATTATCTTCAACCTTGATTATTTAACCGATTTATTCTATTTTTATGGAATCAAAATTATATTATTCAACCCAATTATCATTCTTAATCTTAATTGATTTATTCCATTTTTATTGCATTTGACTTGATTATTAAAAAACCTCAAATTTCACTTGAAACCCTAGTTCACATTTAGTCATTAATCATATCATTAATCTAATCTTGAAACAATCACGTTTAGGTATTCTGTAATGGGAATCGTTGAAAAAACTTATTTTCTTATTATTATCTAAAGTGCATCCTACATCTTGTGAGTTTTCCATGTAAGTTTTCTTGCCCATTTTTATATTATTCCACACCATTTTGGGGTGAAACATGTTAAACTTATTAATTTACACCTGTAAACGTTTTATTCTTGTAAAGCACATACAATACATACATTTATTCTGTCATAGTTATTTGTGTTATTGTAAGTATTATATGAGATACATATTATGTTGACAATTATTAACTATTGCTAGCCTGGCGACGTCATAGATCTATGGGTCTGACAAGCCTATTTGGTGCTAAAGCCGATGTATTGCCGACTTCTGATGACGTATGACTTATTCATACCAACTACACTTAGCCAATCGTATAAACTTGTAAACTTGTAATCAGTCGAGGTTTGATTGTAGCTATATGTGTTCTATAAACTTGCATAACTCATAACCTTTAACATGAATTGCTACTTGTAAAACTTTTTATATTTATATGTATGCCTAATCCATGGAAACTCACCAACTTTCAAAGTTAACCCTTTATTTTTAACACGTTTTAGGATTGCTACTTGAGGAATTCTTCTTGCTCACATATGACTTGGACCTAGTTAAACTAAATAATTTATTTTGTTGTTGTAATCTTGAATGTATTGTAATGATTTACTTGATTATTTTTGTTTAATGAAAAATGGTATTTAATATTATTTCAACTTATTTAGTTCCATGTGCTATAAACAATCGTTACATATTCGTCCGCCCCAATAATTCCGCCGTCGGTCGGGGTGTGACAATTTTATTTTATTTCACCAAGATTCATCCTTTAAGTGATGCTTTATCATCTTAACGATTAAAAATTGGTTTGCATCAAGTAATAGACAGTTTATCCTTTATGTTGCTAAAACCTTACCTTTTGTTTTTGTTGATATATTTTGCTGAATTACTAAGAACATTAGTTAATAATTTGTAGAGTAGGAGATGGCCAATACATGGGTCAAACACATTTGATTAATTCTTATGCCAAAACTGTTGTTACATGAAGTTATTGCTTAATTTAGTCGGCTTGGGTTGATCACATCTTATTACTGCTTATGACCAAACAAACATGAAGGTTGGGTTAACTTTGGAATTAGGCTCCCCACTATTACAACCCTGTCATTTGTAATTTTTTATAATCAAACTATATTGGGAACTATTTTGATAATTAATTGTGTGTGATCTGCACATTTGACAATAACAACATCTACAGGGATCCTCTTTTGTTTTATAAATTTGATCAATCATTTGTTGTTTGTATCGGTTGAATACTATTTTCATGTATTTGTGGTGGTATGTTCTTTTGTTTTTGTAACATCTTGGCTTTTTAAGGTTATGTTTAATGTCAGTTGGGTTATTTGATACCTTCATAGGCTTATGTTTCATATTTGGTTATAAATATATGTTCTTTGTGATGTAGGTAATAACTTCTTAAGTTTTGGCTGAAGTCACAAAGTATGCTGGATTGGTTTGTACTCAACCTTATAGACATGAACTTTTTCAAGACTTGAACAAAACCTGTCAAGATCCTATTCGTGGAACCCTCATGGCACGTGACATGATTAGGTGCATTACATAAGCTAATACATTGGTTTTTAATTGTTTGTTAAGAATTTGAATTATCATTTTTTATTAATTATATGATTGTCATTATTATAACTTAAAAATTTTAACATTTTTTTGAAGTGCATGATCATTTTCTTTTTCCTTTTGTTTTTATAACATTTAGGCTCATTGAGGCTATTTTTAAACTTAAAAATGATAACATATATTCTAATTTTCGATGTCATATTATTACAAATTTATACATGTTGTGCCCCTGTTCTGCTATCCCCGAGAACCATCGTACGAGGCGTTTGATTTCCCGCGTTTTTCGAGCTTCGACTACCAACTCTTAACTCTTTACTAGCAATAACAACGAGATTAGACCGATTAAACAATAATTACATTTTAGCCAATAAGACATAAAAATATATATTTAATATTCAAAGCCGCTAATTAATACCCTTTTATGTTTAAATGATAACTAAATTTCAAATTTAAATGATCACATTATTACAAAATGATACATTCCTAAATTACACCCTATACAATTAAAATTTTAAGTCAAATTAACAACATCTTGATTATATATTTTTCCATAACTAGTGAAACTAAAAGTAAGTAATTATTTTTTAACGAATAATACTTTGAAATTTTAAATTTTATTTTCAGCACCACTAATTAATGTCTTCTATGTTTACATATAAATAAACTAAATTAAAATTTTCATATCATATTATTACAAATTCTTACCTTCCTAAATGTCAAAATATTTAAATAATACATACAATTACAAATTTGAGTCAAATCCCATAAGTAACTTTTGATTTTATTTTCCATAATTAATATAACTAAAATTTCGTAATTATATTTCAACCAAATAATACATTAAAATTAATTTTTTATTCAAAACCACTGATTAATGTCTTCTATGTTTAAATGCATATCACATAAATTAAAATTTTATATTCAAAACCACTAATTTAGATGACCTTCGATTCAAATTTTGATTTGAGTTTTCATAATTAATAAAAGTAAAATTCAATATATGTATAACCTGCTGCATTTCCCACAATTTGTAAAAATACTGAAAATTTAAAATTTTACTTAATTTCATTTACTAACTGCTAATTTAACTTCCCATATTTAATATAAAGAAAAACTCAATAATTGTATTTTAGTCAAAAATACATTGATAATGTCATAAAAACTTTCCAATATTATACATCTTACATTGTTTATAGATACTTGCATCATAACTCTTTTTTCTTCATTATTCACCAAAACTTTACGAAATAATACTCATGAATTGTAAAAAAATTACTTTTTTTTGAAAGATTTAGACATTTTTGAGGATTATACCTTGAAAGATTTAGACATTTTTGAGGATTATACCTTGAAAGATTTAGACATTAGATGAAGATATTCATGTTAAAGAGATTGATAGGAATCCCTTTACAGAAATATTTAAAGGTACCCATCCAACTATTATTTTAAATATCTTTATTACAACTTTAAATGACTATCCTTTTTTACTATCCTAATTGGGTAAAAATATCAATTAAACTAAACAGATTACTTAGATCACAGACAACCGACAATTTCAGGTCAATACCCGACCTTGACTTGGTTATAATTACACCTATAATACTTGATTTTCAATTGAATTCCAATTATTGAAGTCGTTTTATGCATTGCAAAAATTTCATGCATTACATTTCATGCATAGGTGATTCGGCGTAATTACTATTTTTACACGCGATACAACTGGCACATAGACGAACGTTGGTGATAATTAATATATGTGTAGTAATAAATACTTTAAGTGTTTCAAAGTATTTTAGATTCTATTTTTTCAAAGTATTTTATATTCCAAATTTAATACAATGGAAAAACTCAAATTTATAAATAAACATAATCACGTAAATTGATATTTTACCAAGAACGAATCCTTTTAACGCTACTACTAAATACATGATGTGTCATTAACATACCATAAATATTAAATGACGTGATATTATACAAGTACTTATACAATTTTAATGTATTTTAAAAAGTGTTAGATAAAAATATGAAAATATGTAAAAATACCAATAGTGTAACAAATACCACCCAAATACCTAATACATACAAAAATTAAAGTTTGTCTTTTTGGTGATAAAGAAAAGGTGATGTACAAAGTTGCTTGCCCCCTTTCCGTATTTGCAAAACTCTTCTCCTCATGTTGACCAAGATGCATGAAGGTTATTGTTCCAAGAGATGTAGGGTGCTACTAATACAACAAATCCCATACTTTTCCAACACAATTCACCAACACCACCCAACGCACCCTTTTCCCTCTCCCTCCCCTTCAAAAATTCGTCCAAGACACCCTTACCACCACTTCATTTGATTTCCAACTCATTTTCTACAAATCTTGGGTAGGGCTATTCATGAGCCGAGCCGAGCCGAGCCAGGATAAGCTTGGACTCGACTCGAATTATAATCCGAGCCAGCTCGGCTCGGCTCGGGTTTACAACCGAGCTAAAAGTTGAGCTCGAACTCGGCTTGGTTTTTAACCGAGCTGGCTCGGCTCGGTTTTGTTTGGCTCGGTTTTAGAAAGAGATTTAATACACATCTCTCAAAGTTCAAAAGTCCAAATATCAACACATTGTTCAAAAAACATAAAAAATCAGTTTAACATCTTAGATTACAAGGTCCAGTCAAATTCAACCATATACAAAATAGGTTGACAATTCAACGTTCATTAGCATATGAATTAACCCGCATAAACATTCCATTGCGCTCCTAAATACCTGCAAAAAATAATCAATGAAATAAATCAAATTCGATTATTTATTTTACATTTTTAATCAAACAATTGTCTTCCATAGTAAATCTTAAGAAAAAACATCGGATGAGAACCTTACAAAAAGATTTTCCCAAAAAGTTGAATCTTCTTTTTCCATACTAAAACAAGCATCATTCCATAACGTTTGTCACTTTGTCCTGGTAAAACATATAAATAGAAACAACTTAGTAAACCATACCAAACATTCAAAACATAAATAGAACTAAAGAAACATACAAAACAGTCCATAACAAACCTGAAACATAGAAAACAGAAACAAGTAAAATAGATACATACCAAACATATCAATCATTTGTTTGTAGCATCATTCACCATTATCTTTATTTCTATATTTTCTTCTTCTTTTGCGGATTGCTACGCATAAAAAGAATGTAAATATTAGTACATAAAAGTAGAAAGGGACAACAAAAATAAG
>BJCM01207307.1:0-13873 GCA_018326385.1 Flaveria bidentis
GTTAATATAACCTTGACTTTTCTCTAAACCAGTAAATATATTTGGTAGTTGGGACCCCGCAAATCTTGAATGAAAACATATTATGATTAATCTCATTCGTTTTCAAACAAAATCAACGTTAAAACGTAAACCAACTTATAACTTACATAAAAATTAACACGAAGCGTCTTATATTTGACATAACTCGTGTCCGAATAAAATTACAACAAAACATAGATGAATTCGAATGCACACTGACACGTATATAAAAATAAAGACATAGTAAAATAGTTATTTTAAAATATACAACGAATAAACCCATAGCTTTAAAAACTCGAGGGTGATAAATATTTTTCAAATTTTCATAAAAATTTTACGATTAAAAATGACAAGTCAAGAAAAGCCACCGATCTTGCCTGAAGGTTAAGTAAATATATATTTAAATTAAAATTAATAATCCAAATCAACAAAAATTTAACCAATAACCGAAATCATGTCCCTAATTCATTTATTAATCTACCTTAAACATAAAATAAAGCCACAAAGTTTCCACAAAACGCTAGCATTTTCATACTTTGAAGTTTGAATAACAAGTAGAATCCTTCTCGAATTCGAATATCCATTTGTTGTAGACCCCTTTAAAACCCCTTCCTAGTTACGCCTCTCCGTCCGTTAAACTTAAACCAAACTTATTATCATCATCGTCTTGATCATGTTGAACAAAGACTACCAAATTTGCGACGAGATCGGGCGCGGGCGGTTCGGCGTGGTTTACCGGTGTTTCTCCGCCGCCTCGGGCGACTCCTACGCTTGCAAATCCATCGACAAACGCTTCTTATCCGATCCAACCGATCGCCAATGCATCGACAACGAACCTAAAGTTCTCCAACTCCTTAGCGGAAACCCCAACGTTGTTCAACTCCATAACATCTACGAAGACGATAACTACGTCCACATAATAATGGACCTCTGCGAGTCACCGGATCTCTTCGACCGCATCTCAAACCACGTGTTCTCCGAACCGGAAGCATGTTCAGTGATTTCTCAGTTGATGTCATCGATCAGCTATTGTCACCGATGGATAATATTCTGTTCGATTCCATGGGGAAGTTGAAGCTAGCGGACTTCGGATCATCGGAGTTGTTTGCGATGAATGAGCGAAGAACGATGACCGGAGTCGTTGGTACGCCGTATTACGTTGCGCCGGAGGTGTTGTGCGGTGGGGAGTATAATGAGAAGGTGGATGTGTGGAGTGCGGGAGTGATTTTGTACGTGATGTTGGCTGGAGTTCCCCCGTTCTACGGGGAGACGCCGGTGGAGACGTTTGAGTTGGTGATAAGAGGGAATTTACGGTTTTCGACTAAGGTTTTCCGAGGTGTTTCGCGGGAAGTGAAGGACTTGTTGAGGAAGATGTTGTGTAAGGATGTGTCTCGACGATTGTCTGCGGAACAAGTGTTAAGTCAGTTTTTTTCTAATCTCTTTAAATTTTATATGTTTTTAGTTTATATATTTGTAAACTATGGCTTACCTTCTTTCAAACATATGAAAACATAGTACAAATTTGGTAATCCCCCTTAATTTATGTTCGGATTTTGTGCTTTTTACTTTGAAATCCTAAAAAGTTTTTATTTTTATTATGAATTGTAGGGCATCCATGGGTGGTAAGTGGAGGTGAAGGTGAGTTGAGAGGATGAAATCAACCTTAGTTTTACCTTGTGTTGATTTCTAAATGAGAATAAAAGAGTGAAGTTGGATGAAAGTTTTGAAGGTGAAGAAGACTAGTGGTACATATTATGTAAACAAACACTAGATCTGTTCTCTCCACTTTTTCCTATGTATCTTGTTTCATTTGATGTTTACTCAATTATAATGGTTTAAGAATCATGTGATTTTCTTGTTTTGAATTTTGTGGGTATTTTGTTTTGCTTTTGGATTAATATTCCTTTTGTATTTGCTTAAACTTAACAGAGAGACAGTTTGTACATGTATGATGACGAATTGGTGTGGGTCTCATGGTTCACAATTGATTCATAATTTGAATATTTATTTAGACTATACCTAGTGGGTATTTTTGGTGCTTCAAATATAATGACATAAATATAATTTGGCTTCAAACACCATTACAATCTAATTAAAAGAGCTTTACATCAATAGGCATTCAAGCTTTTAACGGGAGCCAAACATAATTTTTTCTAAATTATTAAATCAATAAAATATCTAAACATTAGTTAATCATTACACTTGATTTTAATGAGGTTTTAGTGTAAGAATTTTTATCTACATAATATTTAAATTTCAAAATTAATGTTAATTAAGAGTAATATTTGTCCAACTAAATGAAAGACTTTCTGGGAATGTGATATTAACGATACCAAGTTTTGTATAAAAAAAACATGATAAACAAGGTTTTGGAAAGGTAAAAAACATGACGGAGTTATATTTTGGTTATATCAGAGGATATGCTATCACAACTCAAAAGTCAACATATCAAAGACTTACTCATTTTATCACGAAGATGCTCTAAGATCATGTTCACATTAATATAGCCTTTTAACTTATCAACGTTAGTTGGGCATTTTCTCATATTTCATGCGTGATAAGTATACAATCGTTTGTTTCTCAACAAAGACTTTAGAAATAAATGATGCATCCTTTTTCGTTTAGCTTTTAATCATGTATATTTGTAGTTTATAATTACCATTTTCTTTATTACTTTGGTTATCACCGGTGTTATTTTCTTTAACTAAGAGTTGTAAGGCCCCAAAAAATATTACTCCAAATAAAATATATTATATTATTTACAGCTATGCTAGTATAAACAACGGTCAATTTTAACCGGTAATAAAAGACAATACGTCATACATTGAATATAAAATGACACACTTACACCTTGTAGAATGGCACAAATTAAAGTTGGAATGGGGTTTAACTCCATCAAAATTTATGTGTTGTTTGCCTTGGTTGGTGTTGTTGAATGTATTCTTTACTTAGGTCTTGATATATATTTTGATTTTGATTCTACAATCATTTTCTTTTTGGTTCATTCATCAAGTTTGGTTCGTTTATCTTAATGTTATTTCAATCTTCATCGGACTCCTAATCATAATGGTGTTTTTGGTAATCGGTTTTGATTTTGATTTGTTCACTTTAAGTTGTTCATTATGATTTTGGTTCCTTCATCATAGTTGTTGTATTAGATTCTGACCGATTTCAAGAACTCTCACAACCTTTCTTCCCTATCTACTATTTCTTCTTAAAACTGGTTAATTAAATGACAAATTCAATACTTTAAGCATATTATGTTCTTTCTTTCGGTTATATAAGGACATGTTATGTTAGTATGTTAAACTTAATAGTATGATGAATACACTATTTTAATCTCCTGATGCATCATGCATGGGGAATCTATATATTTAATTTAAAAAGCCGCTATATTAGTTCTTTTTTAGAAATAAAAATATTTCAAATTGTATATGTATAGTTTTTATCAAAACATATTTAAAATACAAGTGCATACTATTTTTTATGAGGCTTTTAGGGGACATACTAATGATAATGTGATTTCTTTCTATCCAAATTGTTTAAATAATGTATGCAGATACATATAATTAACAGGAGTAGTTTAAATAAAATAGTTGTGTTTTAGATATGTTATTGAAGAAAACTACACTCTTGAGTCCTTGACGAGTTAAACGGTGGAATTCAAACGGGTTATTTTTATGATAAACTTGAAAAGAGTAGGTGTTTATCTTATAAGAGTTTAAGTTTGAATTTGAAGGAATATATTACACCTTAAAGGTTTTTAAAAATTTATTAGAGATTAGTATAAAACGTGTTTTGGTGAAGGTTGTGCTAGTTACTTTCTTTCTAAATTAGTAGATAAATCTTGATTTTAGTTTTAATCTTAATTTACTTCTTTAACAGCCAATGGACACCTTAAGCTCGGTCATCTAGGTAAACCTATTGTCGAAAGACCACCTACACTCACGAATAAAAACATCACTAGTGACCCGGCCCACCCATTATTTTAGGGAAAACCTACCGCCCAAATACTCACTATGGTAAAACCTTTGACTCCTTAAAGCATATTGCACCAACTAAAACTCAAACTCATGACCTTCGATATAAAAAAACAATAAGGTGTCTAACTACTAACAAAGCAATTGATTTAAGTAGAGGTGTTCAATATTCGAATCGGATTCGAAAAACTCAAAATTCAATTCGATTCAAGTCAAAAGTCACTGATTCAAAATTCGATCAAAATTGGATTCGATTCAAGGTCTAATTATCGAATTGCGAATTTGTATTTTTTATTTAATTTGAAATTCGAATTACAAATACACACACGTACATTTATTTATTTTGTATATTAATATAGGAATATGCATATGAGAAATTAAGAATTAAAAGTTAAAAATATATATAATCTAAAATGTTAAAGCTTAATTGATACTTTTGAACATATTTGAAACTTGTAATATTTCATATGTTATGCTTGTTTATATATTTTGAGCATTTGAAATTGGATTTGTCGAATGAATTTAAAAAACACTATTCGATTAAATATATTTTTTTATTAAATACAAATTAGATAAGTTCAAATTCGATTCAAATTTAAACTTTTTTCAAATTCGAATAGAATTCGAATCATGTTTGAAAGTTTCGAATTTGATTCGATTCTGATTAATCTTTTCGAATTCGAATCCAGTTTGAACATTTTAAAATTCAATTTATCCGATTCAATTAATTTAAATTCGACTCGATTCAATTCGATAAACACCCGGAGATCTAAGGGCTTATTAGCTTTAATATTATTTTATAATAAATACTTATTAATTATCATATATTTTATTTGATACCAAACATCCTAACAAGTGAAAAGCCACCAAAAATTATAGGAAGAAAATAAGCGAAGAAAACAGGTTTCTAGAAGCATGGACTAAGTGCTGCCGGTGGTCTCTTATTGACCCACATGGCCCCTATGTTACGTTCTACTTCAAACCAAACCTATGTTTGAATAATAAACGTTCATATTTGACAAAATGTATAAACCCAACCTCACTCCCACTCCTCATATATATTTTTATTAAGTATGATGACCCCACTGCATATAAGTTATCATAATAATCGACTAAACAAAATTGTAATTATGTATTTTTTAATGTATTTTAGGTTATTTATACTTTTCAATTTAACTTAAAAGTATGAAACAATAATAAAGTAAAATCATTAAATAATAATCAATTTTTATAATTTTAAATCTTAACTAGATTTAAAGAATAGATTTGCTAAATAATAAGCAGTACGATCCATATATTGGGTAGGTTATGATAAAAAAGGGTATTTAATATAAAAGATTTAAAAAGGATTATGAGTTTCATGTGTCATTATATTATTGTTAAAAAAGAAAAACATTTTAGTCACTGTATCAAATACATCAACTTATTGTTTCGTATACGTTCATTATGTCTAACATAATTTTATTGTGTCATATATTTTACATCATTTATGATATGTATTTATCATTGTGTTTTACTTTTTAGAGCATTTTATGTAATTTTTGTTATCTTTTTCATAGATTATATAAACATGTTATAATGATTTGTGTTTTACAATAAAATGTATACAATGGTATATTTACAATAAAATGTATACAATGGTATATTTACATCAATGTCATTATATTTTTCTACATATATTATTAATTTGGTTGTGTATGGCGGTCTCATCGTTGAATTGTCGAAAATTCCAAATCCACGTTTAGGAATATGTTAAGTAATGTTTTCAAACATAGTAGAAAAATATACAAGTTATAAAAGATTGTGTATGAATACAAATTCCGTTTGTTTAGGTACAAACTGAAACATAACCACTCGGTGAAATTCTACCTCTAAAATGTTTGCAAGTTTTTGAAGATTTAAAAAACTTTACAAATTCATCAAAAATAGCATCATCTGCTCGAGCTATACCGTTTCGGGATGACGGTTGACATACTATACAAGATATCATTGAGTTTCTTGAGGTTTTTCAAACCCTCAAACTACAAGATTACCGAGGTTTATTATCTCACTAGATCTTTACTAATTTATGAATTACATTTAATGAAACAAAATAAAAGAATTAAGAAAAGCGAATTGTTTATAAAAATGATTTGGCGCCAATGAAAAAACACTTTAAAATTATAAAAATACCAACCATTTTACTTATGCTGCCACTTTAAAACCATGCTTAAACATTACAAGGGTTGAAATTATAATTGATGATACAAATTCTAATTTGTGTGTGTAAGAAAACTGACAAAATTTGGTAAGCAGTACAAATCGTTATTTTATATGTAAGCTTAAAGCAGTGTATGATAAATATTTAACAAGATATGGTTCAAACACAGATGCACTCGGATCAATCGCATCAAAGATCAGGTAGTAGTAGCTCGAGTTGAAACCCAATACTTGACTTATTGAATATAGTGAAAAATGAGACGGCTAAAACAAAAAAAGAAGTAAGACCGAAAACAACAAGCTTGAGAGATATAGTTGAACAGATTTTATATCCATCATGACTCCTGAGGATGTTATACCCAATGCATGTAACTCAAACCCACATTCAAATTAACCGGATCCAAATTACCAAAATAATTTAAAATCTCGGGTAATTTGGACCAAGTGATCCAAATTTTGGTGGGTAATGGCCGTTAGCCAAAACTCACAACCTATTTGACCTGAAACTCAGCCCATCGATGACAATCAGCCTGCGAACATTCAAAAAGAAAAATAAAAGGTATACCAACGCCTTTCGTATTATTGGTATGAAAACACGGGTCGTGGCGTTCTTCACACCAGAGGTTGATCACGACAATATACTATGTATCACACTGAATGACCAACAACTAGAAATTTAAGCATTACACATCACCAAAAACTGTTGGAGCTTCATTTGTTCACGCCTCACTGAATCTCAAGCTTTCCCACCCATGAACTGCTGCACAGGCCAAACAAATAAACACCACAAATTCAAGTCAACTGTTGCCTTATAAATTGCAAGAAACAAATACTGCAGTCACCCCAAAAGCATTTGAGTCATTATACACATAAACAACATTGGATTTGATTTTGATATATACATACTCCAGATATCATAGGATCAGTCCATAGAGTAGCACGTGAAAACAGGTTTAGGTTGAAACATGCCAATTTTAAGAACCAGTTGAAACAGAATAAGGCTTTGGTTGATCCACAAATACTTTCTTGTCAACTTTTTTGTAATATTAAAAAATAATTAACATTTATATAACAATATTATTACAATAAAAATCTAAATCTTTGAATTAAATAATTTTTGAGGTTGTATAAATTTTGCAACCCATTCTCCTTTTGGCTAAATGTTATGATTAATCCAGACCCAGAAATAACAGATATTACTTAATAGGTTAGAATTGTCGCATCTAAAATTCTACCTACATATATTTATTTATAATTGCATTCAGAAGTTACATACTTTTTTGGTGTTTGTATCAAATATCTTAAGCTAATTATTAAAAGATATTTAAACACTTATAATGGTGAATGATTCAAAAAATAAACAGTCTTTTTAAGGGTAGTGTTGCAATTTGCAAATTTAATACCTTGATTCCAGCTGGGGTGTTTCCAGGTTTAGCTGTGGTGGTGCTTCCGAAAAGACTGATACCTGAGTTGACCTTTAACTTTTTCTCCGCAGGTTTTAATATTTGGAAAGAGCACATTAGAGTTTCATCAACGCTCATCATAGCACCCGCGTTGTCAAACTCCCCACAATAATTGGGTGCCGAAAATACAGTTACCAGTTGTCTGTTAGCAAAAAACTCGTATCCATCCTCAACCACCTGCAAACTTTTTGTCAATTTCTATTGTTTGGGAAAAGAAATCCCACTATGATACTTTAACTGTAATTCTTTTTTGAAAAATCAAGTTCATAACCCGTTCAACAAACTGATTATCAAACGTTATTATATAATTCCTTATTCCCACATTCTTTTAACCTAGAGATTTCAACTCTTATCTCAAAAATCATCTTTTCCTTCTTCAAAAGACCGTACTTTGTGTTGCAGTGGTAACTGATAAGAGCCTTGCTCCCTCTAGCTCCCAATGCTTTCCTTCCTTAACCCTCTTAACGTAGGTTGCGCTTTACATAGTCCCACTAGGTAGCAAGATATAGGTGGGCCCCGAGAGTTTTACTAACAGGTTCTCATGGTCAAGAAAAATAAATACTATCCTTTTTGGTGATATTATGAAAATCTCCTTTAAAATAACCAAAGATCTAAACACTCTTTTAATAAGATATATGTTCAAATTTTAACCAACCAAAGTAATAAAACTAATAATCAAGAGTATAGATGATCATACCTGGTGAGCACGACAAACAAGATCAAGATCATGTTTCTCTAAAAATTCGGTTACAACATCAGCACCAAAAGTATATGAAACACCACGATCGTTCATGCCCCAACCCTTAACATCAACGCAAGGATCTGACCAAAGAAGATCACATAACAAACCACTATCGGGTACATCAGTGGGCCGCCTTAAATTTCTTATTTGATCCAAATTATTAAGGTCAGGTGACAAGCCACCATGCATGCACAAAATCTTTTCATCAATAAGAGCAGCCACAGGCAAGCAATTGAAACAATCTGAGAAAGTTTTCCATAACTTGACATTAAATCTTCTTTTGCATTCATCATAAAACCCATAGATACGGTTTATAGAAGCACATTCATGGTTGCCACGCAAAAGGAAGAAATTATTTGGGTATTTTATTTTGTAGGCAAGAAGAAGGCATATTGTCTCTAAGCTTTGTTTGCCTCGGTCAACATAATCACCAAGAAACAAGTAATTGGCTTGAGGGGGTAATCCACCATATTCAAAAAGACGAAGAAGATCAGAGTATTGACCGTGGATGTCACCTAAGAAACATTCAAACATGAAAAATGTCAAAAATAATAAAAAGACTACTTACTTTTATGATGAATGCAAATATCAGATCAAATATCAGAATCTCTAACCAAACTGCTTTGTCTTTCCTCTTGTTCTGAATATAATGTTAGTAGTAATCATTAAAATCATCTACAATCTAAGTGAAGGTCAATAGAGGTGGCAAAACAGGTGGGTGGGGTAATGTATTAAAACATGGTCGTGTCAAAAAAGGTATGTTTAAATGTGGGTCAAAACAGTAGTTCTGGGTAAACTCTTTTAATCAACAGTTTCTTATACTTAACATTATTGATGTGCATCAAATAATTATAACAACTATATTATAAAAATAATCTAACTTCTTTATTAAACTGATTTAAAAGTTTTTATGCAATTAAATACCCTTCACCTAACTTTCAATTTGTTTGAGCCGTTTCCATTATGTTAAATCCTTTAGCTTAAGCCATTTGTGCCCATGGAAATAAAACATACACCAATACAACCCAATTAAAGGTAAAAATGTAAATATTGCCATCTCCAAGCTGTGTGAAATAAGCCTTAAAACAAACGACTCTATAAAAACTAAACAAATGATCAAGTTTACTGCCAAAATGTCTATTTGGTAACAATTTCATAACTAACCCAAATAGTAGAAACCTAATCTTAATATTGCCTTAAACAAAATGTTCAAATCATGCATACCTAACATCCTTTGAAAGACACAAATAACTGCAACACGCTTTTGTTGTGGTGCTGAAAACCATCGTTTCAAGCAATCCTGAATATTCTTTTTAGAGTTATTGGATCTACCTAAGCTTTTCATAAATGATAACATTTCTTTTGTCTTTCTTTCATTCTTTTTCCCCTCATATTTAGTGCTATCAATACCAACTACCAATCATCTCTGCCCTACACTATCATTGACTTATAAAAGTTGACTTTTCATGGCATAAACAACAAACAACATTAAGCTACCAAAGCACTTTACTATCCAACGATTGATGAATTTGATCAGCTCTGATCATTTGGCTTTAAGGGTAAGAAAGGAAAACAAAATTTCAAAACTAAAACAGATTAAATAAACCAATTAAGCATGAAAAGATGCAACCTTTAAACTCATACGAACTAAATCAAGAATCCCAAAGAACAAAACACAAAGTCGATCAAACATATAAGCAAAACCTCAAAAGGGGATTGATAATAATAAGAAAAGATACCACAAATCTTGATGGGTGCTTCGATTTCCAACAGATTAGGCTGTTGCAAGAAAATCTCTTTAGAGACGACACAAAGTTGCTTGATTTCTGACTCAGTGAGTTGCACCTGCTTACCGGGTTTGCCTCTAACTGCAAGCAACCTTTGAATTACATCATCAAGAACAGATGGATCCATATGGGGTTTGAATGAAATGAAATCTTGAAGACTAAAGAAGAGAGCAAAAGGGGATTTGAGGACAAAAGGCGGGGGTTTTAGTTTGGGGATTTGGAGGCCGACGACTCCCTTTGAACGATTTGTCTGGTGTGGGTGCCGCCGATGACTATTTATTTTGAGAGGATAATTGATATACTATAAATAAAATGACCATAAAAATTAAAAGCCACTCTATATTTATATTATTATTATTATTATTATTATTATTATTATTATTATTATTATTATTAGTTTAGAACCCCGTGTATTAAAAACATACAAGATTGAGTAACAAAATTCAATTGTAAATATTGCACTATAATTTGTTATGGGATAAGTGAATTAGTGCAAAGGTTATAATCGAAGACCCTTGTTTGAAACATAACTTTATTTTCAGACGAAGAAAAGTGATTTAGTGAGCATAATAATTAATGATAGAAAAAAATCATAAGAATACATGAGTAAACTCACTTAATCATAGATTAAACCGATTACAAAATATATGTGGTGAAACTATCTTTAGAATCTTTTACAAAATAGTTCTAATCAAGACGTCTCTGAATCACTATCTCTGAATTGACTCTCTTTTTATGTGATGATCAGTGATGAACAACTCACAACAATGAATCATTGTCTAAGAGAGAACTTGTTCACAAATTCCCGTAACACTCTAATTTTTTTAATTTTTTTTGTAATTGGTTCAAAGAAATTTAAAGAAAAAAGGACAAATAATGTTTAAAAAGAGTGTAGGGATTAAAAATGGACAAATAAAAAACCAAAACCTAAAAACCACCTATAAATAGAAGGGTAGCCGCCCCATGCAAGGTTCCTTGAGAGCAAAGGGTGCTAAAGAGAGGAGAAATTTCGGTTTAGAGGGAGAAAGTTGAAGGATTCAAGCAAATGTACCAACTTTCACATATTATATGATACACCTATGCTAGATCTATGCTTATTTGCCGTTTATGCACCATTTGATAGATAAAATTGACACCTTTATATGTGAATATGTAGATCTTAGTTCACACTCTTCGGGTTAGGGTTTCCACATGGAAAGTGAGTTCTAGATTCCCGCTTTTATGCTTCTCATACGGATGATAGGCGTGCTTAAATGTGTTTTACATATGGGTCTAATGTTTCTAGGGCTCTTATTATGTTAATTTTTTGATAATATTAAAAGTCTATGCAAGAACCCTAGATTATATCTCAATGTTTTTTAGGTATCAAAGAAAGAAATGGTATAACTTCACACGATTGCCACCTTAATCGTAAAAGAAAACCCACTACTATTGTTAATGTTACCGGCATTGCCTTTCCAATCGCATTATCTGCTTTTATAGTCCATTTGTAGTGAATGCGGAAGATTAAAGTTTCACCCGCATTTACTGTTACTCCCATTAAGTTTAGTCAGTCACATTCATTGTTACTCGTATTAGGTTTAGTCAGTCGCATTCATTGTTAGTCATATTAGGTTTAGTCAGCCACATCACTCTTATCACGTATTGGGTTATGTCAGTCACATTCACTATTACCCATATTAGCCTAACACTTGGGCAACTCAATGTTCACCCACATCGAGCCAAAACATCTAGATTTGATGCTACCCATTCGAATTAAGCTAGTTATTCTACATTGATGTACTTCATCTGCATTGATGTATTACTTAGCCAATATAGACCATTGCACATCCGCATTGGTTAAGAGTGTCATCCGAATTTAGCAATAGTCATCCATATTGGATAACTTACATCCAAGTTCACTTTACTTGGGATATTTCCTTTGTGTTCACGTACTCTCCAAGACTAAAAGAATTCATGTTTAGTTATGCCTATTGCTATTACTCAAAGTCAAAGAGTTAGAAAGGATTTTAATATCTTTATCATTTTTTCTCAAATTTATCCTTGTGCTTATCAGTTTTCCTTGCTTTAGTGTATTGCATGTTTATATTAGCTTGCTCTATGCTTGTATTAGCTTGCTCTATGCTTGTATTAGCTTGCTCCATGCTTGTATTAGCTTGCTCTATGCTTGTATTAGCTTGTTTTGGTTAGTGCACAATATGGTTATATTAGCTTGCTTTATGCTTGTATAAGCTTACCTTGCTTAGTACACTGTATGGTTATGTTAGCATGTTGGGTGCTTGTATCAGCTTGTCGTGCTAAAAGGCAGGGCAGGCCCTAAGGGGAGCGGGGTGAGCGACAACTCAAGGGCTCATAATTTTCAAACATTTTTATATTATAAATAATTATTTAAAAAAACTATAAACTATTAATAAACTTATTAATGAACCCAATAACATTTTAAATCGTCTAGCTTAGTATCATTTACCCAATTTAATATAATAATATCCACATTAAAAGTTAGAAAAAAACCACATTCAAGATTTCAAGGGTAAAAGGGAGAAGACCGATCAACAATCCACTTATAGGGGCCCAATTTTGTTCTCCCTCGGGCCTAAGGTCTTTTGGAAGTTCTTGGGCCGGGCCCAGCTGAAAAACATGATTATTGTATGCAACCCATGATGGTGTTCACTTGATAGGTAGGATATATTTTCAAAGTCATAGATTTTTCAATGGGATTTTATGTTACAATATGATATGTTGTAAATAATAACCTATTAGCTAAAAATAAAGTAAAAAATACAAAGAAAGAAGAAAAGGACAAGACATTAGTTAAAAATAAAGAAAAACAAGAAAATTGTTATAAATAATAACCTATTAGCTAGCAATATAAAGAGAAAAATAAAAGAAAGGGAGAAAGTATTCTTGATTTTTCAGTTATATCTCTTCAAGCATCAAACACATCATTGCGCAGGTATACAATATGAAATCAAACTCTAAGACATAAGTGACAATGATAGTGACATAAGTGGAGAGTTAATGACAATAATAATGTCTGCTTTATTATATACATTCATAACCCCTGAGACATATTACCGTTAGTTATACATAGTAACAACATACTTCAAGATGTTGTTAAAGTGATACTTCATGACCTATAAAATGAACTGATACAACTGAATCAAGTATATTGTGTCATCAAAGACCTTACTAAAAAACCTAGTGAAACAAAATTTAGTCAATGAAAACAAGGGTGCAACGTGTATAATGCTCTCCCTTATTATAATGCCTCTCTTTTAATTGCAAGGGAACTATCTTGTATGAAATTTGCTAGAAAATTGTGTAGTCACCATTTGTCGTTTAATCTCTTTCCATATTATTCATTAAGTTGAACAATGTCGTATAATCTTTGTCACACCCCCGCTAAGAGCGGAAACACGGGGATGTAATGAGACGGGAATCGTCATAACACATGGTAAGCGATAGAGATGCAATAATAATAATGATGACAAGCGTGTCATGACGACACCCGACAACAAGGGGACTTGTGTCGTGTTTAGTCAGTATTCACGAAAACATAGCCATAAGCATAAACATGATACATGATTCACATAAACAAAGATGATAACATTGTATGCAATTCCCACAACCCGGGAACAAGTTACAAAAGTATAATGTTGTTTGAAACAGATACAACAATTGTTT
>BJCM01207310.1:0-18174 GCA_018326385.1 Flaveria bidentis
ATATATATATATATATATATATATATATATATATATATATATATATATATATATATAACAACCAAACGCAGCACATTAACACACGACACGCACACATGATACACACCATACATACAATGCATTCATACTCACGAGCATAAATATATATATTTAACACCGGGGATGTACGTACACACAACACATTCATACACACACATATACATATATATGTATAACACAGGCATATGCGTATAGGCATACGCACACGATTATACGCAACCGAACACCCGCATTCATGCTTACATATATATGGATAATCGATACATACACACACACTGAATTCATGGATAATCGATATATATTTCTGAGATATTCTTTGAATTCATGAAGATCATTCTATACTATAATTTTGATTTTAATAACCTAATTTTGAAGACTTGACTATCGGTCCCACTCTCTATTCCTTTCCCGATGATCTACCAATCGATGTTTCTCTGCATCGGTTCCTTCTCGTCTCTAAACTCTCCTTGGCCTTCTGCCGGAACCAAGGATCGTAAAATAACACATTAAATACATACATGCACACACATATATATATACTGCCTGCATATACACACGCATACAATATACATACACATTCAAATCGCATATGTGTGTGTGTGTGTATATATATATATATATATACAAACAGAGTACGTATCCATGTGCATAGCAGCCTTATATATACATTCATACCATCCATATATACACTCTCACGACATATATATATAGGCATACTTACACATATTCACGACATATGTATATATTCATACATACGGACAACATATACACACATATATACGAACACACACACACTACACAACAGCCGCACACCCACCTATATGTATACACCCAAACCACATACACACCCACATATATATACAATATATACATACACAACCGGTGCGCACACAGCAGCCGAAAGCTGCTGTGTTTGGTTCCATTCGCTAACCGACACACGACATGAGATACATACGGATATACGCACACATAAGAGATCAGACGAATCAAACCGAACAACCGAACCGAATGACAAACCGAAACGAAGAGAAACGAAACAAAGCAAAATGTGAATGAAACGATTACCTTCGGGGTGACTAAACGACAAGACGATTTCGATCAACGTCAACCGGAACAAAATGTGGTTTTGTCGACTTCTTGCCACTCCCGGCTTATATATTTCAATTTTGATAGTTACAATTTGGACCCCTAACCCTATACTTATTAGTTATAATAATAATAACAATATTAATAATTATACTAATATTAATACTAACATTAATAATAATAGGAATAATAAAATAAAAAAAATGTTTTTTATCAGTATTATATAATATTAGGGTTGACACGTAACGGATATACGAAGAGATTCGATTCGCAAACCAATTAATTTCGCAAAATAATAAATACACGAAAAGAGAATTAATGAACTACGAGTCAATTGACGGACCTGATAGTGACGGATGTCATAGTTCAACCCCTACAGTCTCCTCCTAGGCTCGGTAAACCAATGTGTTTAAAAGTCAATGTCAACTACCTTGTAACTGCCCCTATAAACATACATTTTGTGATCCAGGGTTTTCGTGATCAACCAACCTAACTATGGTGCTATAAAATGAACTGATTCATCAGCTGTAATCGGACAAGCATGTAACCTCAATTAGCTATCTGAATAAAGCTTTGTCATCCAGAACATCTCCAAGATATGCTATAGAATTATGGTTTTTATTAAAAACCATAGGTCTCACCATTTGAAACATTAAACAAATTTGATAAGAACATAAAATACAAAAAAATTAAGACTTAGAAAAATTTAACACTTAGAAAATTTTCACTTCTCGCCCGATAAGTAAAGTAATCGCATGAATTTGAATTTTATCATAATTCAACTTCTTGCGTTACAAGGCAACTTCCATGCGAATAGTTCCGATTAGTTTGAAACTTTTCATGTCTGTTCATATTCAAATAACTTGGCGCACGCGACAAGATTGTTTTGATTCAAATTTCAATCCATCAATTTTAGAGTGTTTTAACTAATAAAACATGTTCATTAGGTGTCATTTCAGTCATTATTAAGGTTTATTATATGTAATTTGTTTAATTTAACACGTATTAGTTCTTTTAACACTCTGTCATGAATCAAGTATTGTCAAATCGATGTTATAAACATTAATATACCTTAACAATCACTTTGGAATCAATAGACGACCATAATGAACAATGTTAATCACTTCGACAGAGATTCAACACTTAGAATTTTGAGGATGAAACTTTTTGAAGATTTTGTGCGAATAGCTAACTTATCACATGAATATATGATATATAATACTCTGCCTTCTCGCGTGAGAAGTCAAAGTTCTCACATCTTGAACCTTTCGTGCGACTTGCACCTTCCGCACAATAGGTTCAATACTCTTTGACATATAAACTTTTTAATTTTTTTCAATGTTAATCATTTTATGAAGCTTTTTTTTATTTGTTATGAAAATGATTATATTTAGCTAAGTGTTTACAATTATTCAAACACTCTTAATTTTTGAACATTTTGTAGAACAAAACAAGTAAACAAAACACCACTTTTGACATAAACATTTTGACAAACTAATTATACTATTAACTTAATTATTTTTTATAAATGTTCAAGTATATGATCATATTGCTTAGAAATCGATCATTAGCATCTTCTTTCCATGATCATTCTGGTTTGATCTAACTTCAGTGCATTCTCAAGAAAAGTGACAAGGCTTGTCACAATTGTAGCATCTCCAACTGAACTTATCAAACCTTATTTTGCTTGAATTGTTCAGACCAAACACCTTTTTTCTAGTTCTTCTAGCAAAATTCTTTGCTCTATATGCTACCATAGCAATTTGATATTTAATATCATTTTCTTCAACATTATCGGGATTAACTTATTGTAAGTCATCAACCAAGATGTTTGATGCATTGATTCTTCCACCAGAAAAGGCTTCATAAGGGTTAAGAGTTTACAACAAAAGCTTATTGTGTAGGTTGAGAAGCTTGAATATGTGGGTAGGTTTAAGGTTGTGGTTAGGCTTGAGTTTGAGTTTGAACATAAGGATTTTGATAAGTAGTTTGATAATGAGGCAATGACTGATGCAATAGTAAATCTTTAATAGTTGAATGAGCAGAAGTAGTTGACTATTGTTGTAACATCCGCCTATTTTCAAAATCGTAAACCCAAACCTAAACCCATTTTGAACTTTTATAATTAGATTATTTTAATAATTTTAATGGATCAAATGCATTAAATGTACAATTTATATTGTGAATATTCATTAATCATGTAAACAACTTATAATAATTTATGGATTAATAAATAATTGTTTTTCAAAAAATTATAAAGCTTTATTAATCATTTTATTAATCAATTAAATTTAGAGTTTAAATTGTAATAATTATTTTATTTATTTAAATTATTTAATTTTATAATTATTTTAAATTTTAATCATAACCCCCTTTTGAAAGACTTGTAACTCATCATTAACACCATTCATAACCCTTTCCTAACCTCAACTATAAAAGCAAGCTTTAGGCCTCACTTTTCACTTGTTCATTCTTTAAAATTTTCACTCACATATCTTCTTTTATCCATTGTTTTTTAATCAATTTCATGAATTTTATTTTATAAGTAATTTCAAGAAGTTTCTAATACTAAGATAATCTTATATTGCTTTTATATTATGCATTTTTATATTGTTTAATTAACCTAACATCCAATTGTTCTCATGACTTTATGTTCTTACTTTTATTATTTCTTCTATTAAATTTATTTTAATTTTAATCATTATCATTTGATCATATAAGATTCTAACATTCACTAACCTTATAACAATCACTAACATTTCTTAAATCAAGCTAACAACGCACTAATGTAAACAAAGAATCTCGTTTGCATATGGATGGTTATGCCGTCGCATTCGGTTATTCCATAAGATTATTTCTCTAATTGAGGGTTATGCCGAAGTATTGGATTTTTTTTTCTATAACTAAAATAAATTATAATATACTATATATCGACATAATAATTTTTTTCTAACCTGTTTCATTATTTAACAATTTTAAAAGTGCACATAAGTGTCTTACTATAATTTTGTTAGAATATAGTCTGATTTCAACTGACCATAACTTGGTCATAACTAACTAAATTTGAGTAAAATAATACTCCACTATTAAGTTCATCGAATAACCTTTTCAACGATAGTTTATAAATCTTTAAACTCAATCAGACGACTCAACAATAGCCTTCACAAGATAAGTGCGCATTTCAGCACCTTCTGTCTTGTGCTGCTTTTCTTTTACCTATTTACGTATATTTTCATAAAAATATTTCTGACAAAAGTTGTCCGGGAGACTTTAAACTAGTAAAATGTAAATTTTTATAATTTTAAACCGTTTGCTATTTTAAAAACATGTTCAAACACGTACCAAACATTCTGTCCAGAATCTAAAATTGGTACAATAATCATTTTTCAATATACCTTTTGCTAATTGGAATTCCTAAGCGTCCTAACTTCTTGTAATGAATTCCGACCTCAACTTATTGTTTCTTTTTATCATTTAGAATATCACCTTTGACTCTTGAACATCCAAGCTTTCTTATGTACACTACAACCATCATTATACCATGTGAGTTCTCCAGGCCCCTTTTTACTTTATTTCACACCTTTTAGGGTGAAACATGTTAACCTTATAAACTTACACTTGTAAATAACTTGATACTTGTAAATGCACATGCAATTCATCTTTACTTTTTTCATGGTTATTTGTAATATTGTAACTCTTATATGATGGATATTATATATTGACAATTATTAACTATTGCTAGCCAGACGACGTCATAGATCTATGGGTCTGACAAGCCTATTTGGTGCTAAAGTAGAGGCTATTGCCGGCTCCTGATGACATATGCTTGTTCATCATAAGAATCAAGTACACTTAGCTAATCATTATACTTATAAATGATATTCTTAGTCAAGGTTTGATTGTAGCTATATGTTGTCTATAAACTTGCTTTATTCGTAACCATTGACATGAATTGCCACTTGTAAACTTTTATATATATGTATGCTTAACCCATGGAAACTCATCAACTTTTAAAGTTGACCATTTATTTTTAACATGTTTTAAGATTGCTACTTGAGGAATTCTTCTTGCTCATATAGGACTTGGACTTAGTTTAATTAAATATCTTATGTTGTTGTTTAAATCTTTATTGTATTGTAATGACTTAATTGTCTAGTATTATTCAATGAAAAATAACATTTAATATTATTTCAACTTATTAAATTCCATGAGCTATAAACAATCGTTATACATTCGTCCGCCTCGATAATTTCGCCATTGGTCGGGGTGTGACAGTTGTTGTTGACACAACTGAGAGTAACTGACATAGTAATTTGGATTACTAGTCATTTTGGCATAAAATGTTAATGCTTCAACTCCCATTGTGTTGATTTAGTTTTCAACTCTTTGCTTATCATCCATATCATAGGACTTGACGGTTGAGATGAGATCACTAAAAGATAAGGTAAACAAATCCGTAGTTCTTTTAATGGTAGCGCAGTTGTTGTTCCAACTGTATGGCAGAGAATTTAGCAGATATATGTTAAATGCGATGTTCTCTATAGTAATTGCTGCAGTTTTTATATTTGTGATCAGTTTCACAAACCTTGACATTTGAGCCTCCAATGACTCACCAAGAATATGATTGAACATATTAAACTCTTGGTTAAGCATATCCTTCTAGCTCTTTCTCATGTCTTTGTTACCCGTGATTTGCTCTTCCATAGCATCCTATAAATCCTTAGCTGCAGTATAATCTTTGAATTTATGAGCTATCTCAATGGTATGTGCCATAGTGATGGCACCATATGCTTTATCATCAAGCTCCATCCTTTTCAAATCCTACTCATCCCAAAGATGTTCGGGTTTAAGAACCCATTCTCCTTTATCATTTTTGTATACAGGGATATACGAAACTTGCTTGATAGATCTCATCATCTTGGGTTCAGTATAAATGACACGGTTATCTAGTATAAGTGGCTTTGTGCTAGTACCAATCTTATTGTCAAGATCAGAGTGGCAGTGATGTGCTTCAAATTTGCCATTGTTCTCACTTGAAATGAGAAAATTCTTCAAACTTAAAGTTCTCATGCAAACAACATAAACCTTTCGCGCGAAAAGTTTTGTAATTGATTTTTGCAAAATATTCAAGTTTTCGTGCGAATGGAATTTTTTGTAACAAACTTTTCAACCAACTCTTGTGAAACTTAAACTTTTCGCACGAAGTTTGACTTTTGTAGGAAAATATCAACTTTTCGTCTGACTTATTTCTTCAATTCAAATATTTTCAGCTTCAATCATTCACCGAATTGATTAAAATTTGATTAAATGTTCAATCAGTGATTTAGGTTCAAGTAAGATCCTAATTGTCTTTAATTGATTCAATTAAGCCCGTTTAAGCTAAAAAAATGTTATCAATTCATTAATCAACGGACGTATCAGCTTCACCATCTTCAAATTGATCAAATTCAACAGAAAACAAGTTTATCTTCGATTATCAATCAATTCGATGGTCACAAACTCTTCAAATCTCTACTTCAATCTTCAATTCAATCGATCTAGAGCATACCAAGCTCTGATACCAATTGTAAGGATCAACAATCAAATAAGATCAATCTCACAACAATAATGTGATTGTGGAATTGAAAGATAGAAGATAAGAACGAATGTAAATAACTTTCAATTGTATTGCCCTTTAATTTTAGATGAATTACAATATGAGTGAAAATCAGAAAATAATAAAAGTTGCAACTAATTACATTACAAAACTTCTATATATAATAAATTAGTAGTTCTCGCGCGAGTCAATAGGTTCTCACGCGACAAGATGTTGTCATGCGGTAAACAAGTTGGCGTGCAGCAGCTTGAAACTTATTGCTTGACTTGATCTTGATCTTTATCTTAATCATCATTTACCGAGCCTCTAGGTTCAGCCCATACGCTTAATGAAATATTATTTGTTTTATAAAATCTATAGTTTACTAAATAATAATTTAATTTCATAAAACATACTCTATTGATTATTTTTTATCTGATATATATTGCGTTAAGTACTTCACGTTAAGTCTTTAATTTTTTTATTATTAATGTGTCAGGAAATATTGGAGCATTGTAGGTTGGTTGATGCGGCATATGAAAACAGTAATCATCGGTAAATGTTATTACAAGCTAAATATTTTATGTTTATCAAAAGAGATTTATATGCAACACCTCTTATAAAATTAAAAAGGAAAGGAAAGAAAATAAGAAAAAGGGGGAAATTATGGAACATAACTTAGGGACAAAGGATTCAGGTGTTTGTTGGCACGTAAGCGGTATCAAGGAGAAGGTTTCGACATGTGGAAGCATGACAAAGAGAAAGTTATGGACCTTAACTCATGTCCTTAATTTCCATAAAGTCAAGGCAATTCGTAAGGTTTCGACGTGCCAATGATTAACCGCCAACAAAGGCTACAAAGCGTGACGTCTAGTATCACGTCTAGTATCACGTCTAGTATCACGGTCTATAACATTGTGCTGACCAATCTATTAAAAGAAAGGCTAAGGATGGTCATTTCACTCAAATCTCAAAGCTCTTTCTTGTTTACAGGCTTCTAGTGTTGTTTTCCAAGCAGTTTGGTAGCAGTAGAAAACTTCAAGTATGCTCTCTAGTTCCAAAGTTGCAAATTACAATTAATAATAAAATAAAGTTAGGGTAATATTTGAGGTAGGTTTAAGAGATTTGATCAAAGTATAGGGATCACTCATATTTAAAGAATCATATTTAAAGAAGGAAGGTTACTCAAAACCAACCACATTAGTGACTAGCTAGCAAGTTAAATTCCATAGGTGTCATTCTAAGACTTCGTTACTCCTAAATAGGATCAAATAACCAGTTCGGTGATAATACCATACAAAACTCGGATGAGTCATCATGATTACTTTCAAAACTGTGATTGTACGTACACTATGCATACAATAGTAGATATGTGAATGTTGCAATATGCAAAGGTCAGTAAGGGTAACTGGATCCTTATAGCATGTGTTGAAAATAGGTTAGGGGTTCTTGCAAGTTAAAATAAGGCAGGGGTGTCTATATACTTCCCAACACACGACTATGACATCTCGTATATCCAGGTTAACGTCATTAATTCGATTCTAGCTACCCTAATCGTTTTCTCATAATATATTTTAATAATTTATTGGAGTATATAACCATAGTATGTAATTCATATTTGGTTTTATGTTGAACTTTTACTGAGTTAGTGTAAACTTCAATTTATATATCTTTTTTAAACTTGTAAAATTACATATTTTCTCAAATCATGCTTAATGAACATTGTATATTATGCATTGAAAACTTGTGTTTTGAAAAATGTGTAATTTAACAAGGTTATAAAGGAATAGATTTAATTATTCCTATTTTGATAATCCAACTTCATGCTAAGTTTATACAAAACATGTACTTCACTTAAAGTTATTTCCTTTAGCTTTATATGTAAATGTGATTACATTTAAATATGTTGATGAAACTACAACCACCAAACACTTTTCTTTTGGTGGGGCTGAGGTTTAGTGAGTATATGAAAATGACTTGGGCCAAGTGATCAAAAGCAACGGCTAATATTGAATCATGTGGTTTGAATATAAAAAGTGTTAATAGCTCAAAAGTACGATTTGATTGGGAAATAATGGTAGAGGTCCAATTGGAGATTGAGTTATTACATGCTAGAACCATTATTAGTTTGTAGAGGTCGTGTTGGCAATATTGTGTGCAATAACATGTGAGAGGAAATCACTAGAATTTGGAGAACATAGGGCCAATATTTGCATATATTTTCTTTAACAATGTAGGATGTAAGACGACACGTTGTTCTCGTTGTATAGAATTGTCGGTAGTCACATTTTGAGGTAAATAGTTGTGTGAGAGCATTAAAAAGGTATTTTTAGAGATTAAACTTCAACATTTATATTATGTGTGTCACCAAGAGGACATTTTGGTTTTAATGCATCGCGTCTTTATCAAATGGTAGGGATATAAAATTTGCAACGTGTAGACATATGATTAATAATAGAAGATTAAGTGTTATTGTATAAATTATATTTGACTAGGTTAAAATCTCGTGTAATACACGGGTTAAATAAATTTACTGTTATATCTTTAATAATATACGAAATCGTGTCTTAAACATTGTGTATTATATATCTAAAATAAAACTATTTATATAATAAATTTAAAAATAGTATAATTGTTTTATCTCTTGAACAAGTACGTATATATAATTTTATACATATCTTATATTAAAATATCGTACTGTAACTTTTCGTGTTTATTACAAACTATAATCCGTATAATAAATGTGTCTATATATATATATATGTATATATATATATCTTATAACCTATTTATTGTTTATTTACTAGTTATTCATATGCAATTATAATCATATTTTATCTTCAAACATGGTTTTATAATTCATAAATTTTTATTACTAATTATTTATTATTTTATTAATTCAATTCGTGTAATACACGGGATACTAACCTAGTATTGAATAAACACATATATATTAAACATATTTGAAAATTTAAAGTTAACATATTTGAAATTTTAATTATGGATAGTTATTAACTAAAAAATATTTATTTGACATTTGAAGTTAAAATATTTATTTCTTAAATTTATTACTATTTAAGAGGAGAGAGACTGAAAAATCAACTATTAAATAGCTTATAATGGTGACACATGTGTAGTTTTATTTTTATTTATTAGTATAAAGATGTGTTAATAAATTATTAAAACTAACTACATTTATATTTTAAATGCTTAATAGTTTAGTTACTTATTTACAATAAATATAATTTAATATGAGAGAGACAAAAAACACAAATATAGATATATTTGTTTTACCATATTTTAGTTAAAAAGGAAAGTCAATCTAATTTTTTTATAATTTCCGTAATTATTATGAAAGAGATGCGAGAAAATAATTTTTTTGATATGCTATAATGATGACACGTGTCATTTGATATGCTAAAATAATGACACGTGTTTTAAGAAAACCTTCTTTTATTATAGGTTATAGATATAGATTATAAATATGTTATAGATTTGAAGAGATACTATAATTAAAGTTGGAAGTGGCATACAAGTTTTAACGAAGTAGCAGGATGGTTTAACTAGTTAACTAAATTTTTTATAAATCTTATCTTTTCTATATGCTAAAGTGACAAATAAAAAATAGAGTTAATTTCAATTTTGTTTTTTATTGTTTGACTAAATAACTATTTTTTTGTTAAAATATTAAAGACAACAATTTAATTTTAAAAGGTTATTTCAATTTCACTCCAGAAGTTTCATTATTTTGTATAAAGTTGAAACAAATTAATAAATTTTTGATATTTAAACAAATTAATGAAACTTAAACTGACATTGAAACAAATTAATAAATTTTTGGAGGTAAATGATATTTTTAATATTTTAGTGAAAAATAATTATTTTGACAAAGCTTAAAAAATAAAATGAAACTTAACTCTATAAAATATTTTAAAATAAAAGTAGTGTTGAGTTCAAGTCCCATATAAGACAAAATAAATAGGGAGTTTCAAATTAGGTGGTTTTTCTCATCTAAGTTAGATCTTTTAATTGTAGTTTTCAAGTTCTAGACAAATGGTAATAGACTGATATATGAGCTTTCTTTTGAGGACGTGCCAACTTAGTGTCTTAAAGTTTCGTACTTGAGTCATAAAGATGATCAGGTGGACCTATTGCTCGTCAGTGATCTAACTATCCGTACAACAAATATAATATTGTATATTTATTTAAGGTTTTCGGTATAAAAAAGAATAAGATGTGTGCAAACACAAACAAAGAAAGTAAAAAAATATTTATGTGTATCTAAACAACGAAAGTATCTATCGAACGTTGAAATTTGGCTTTTTATGCTAACGGTTGGTTGTACAGGCTGGCAATTGGCGAGAGTTGGTAACTAAAATCTTTAAAAAAGAGAAATCTTTTTTTTTCAAAATAGTGCAACCGACACTCAATTGGGCCCCACTAGAAAAATAAATAAAACTCATTTTATATATTATTTAAGAATTCGACACTTTTTAAATGTCGACATTTAAGAATATCGAGTTCATGCCATAACTACATTCAAACAAGATAATTTATTATATAATTTAATAATTCATTGGTTGGTAGTAATTTATATATATTTAAGAATTACGACACTTTTAATTTATAATTTGTTATCAAAAGTTCAAAAAAATCTTACATGTATACTAATATAAATTTACAGTTATAAATTTATAATAGGCGATATAATAAAAAAATCTTTCCTAAATGAAAATAAATCTAAGTGTGAAAATATTATGAAAGTGTGTTTTTGTTATTAATAACAAAAGTAAAAGCTAAAAATATCAAGTTATATCGGTTTAAGTTATTAAAATTCAATAAAAGTAAAAACTGAAGTTATTATTAATTAAATTCTCACTACGAATTAGTAATAACAAATGAGTCATGGGTTAAGTAATTAAAATTCTAAAATATAACACTAAATATAGTTATATTATAATCTAAATAACATATTGTCAAAAAGCAATCTCGTATCCTACATTTCAACGTGGAAATATTAATTATTACCTGTGTGTATATAACAACACTTTAAAGTTTAAACACACAAGCCACTCACTCCACTAGCTTTATCTTTCAATCCCACAATCACCACTACCACCATTATTATTATCATCATCACCACCACCATCGCCGCTGCCGCACCACCACCAATGAAGACGGTGCCACCACACTCTCTCTCCTTCCTCCTCCTCCTCCTCTCGCTCACCGCCATCGTCCACGCCCACAACATCACCCGCATTCTCGCAAAACACCCCCAATTCTCAACCTTCAACCACTACCTCACCATCACTCACCTCGCCAACGAAATCAACCGCCGTCAGACCATCACCGTCTGCGCGGTCGATAACGACGCCATGTCATCGCTAATATCCAAACACCTCTCTCTCCAAACCATGAAAAACGTCCTCTCTCTCCACGTATTCGCCGACTACTTCGGCTCCAAAAAGCTCCACCAAGTCACCAAGGGCTCCACCTCCACCGCCACCATGTACCAAGCCACCGGTGAAGCCACAGGTATTAAAATATATCAGATTAGAATTTCTAGTATTGAGCCTACACGGCCATAATATTAATTAAACTTTCCTTAATATAAGTCTAAATATTATTATTATTGTAACACAACTATTCAAAATAATAAAATGTTTAATTATTCAATTTAATTTATTCTTTTATCATCTTACATAGGAACTGCCGGATATGTCCATATCACTGACGTCAAAGGCGGAAAAGTCCGTTTTACTCCGGAAGACAACCCAACCCAAACCGACACCGTTTACGTCAAATCGATCCTCGAGATGCCGTACAACATCTCGGTGATCCAAATAAGCGCGTTGCTACAGTCGCCCGAGGCCGAAGCACCCACAGCGGCCCCAGACCTAAATTTAACCTCTTTGTTACAACGTGACGGATGTCAAGCGTTCCACGACCTGCTCACAAGCTCAGGAGCGATCGGAACGTTTATGAGCAACGTCGAAAGCGGAGTGACGGTTTTTTGTCCCGACGACGATGCGATCGCAGCGTTCGCGCCAAAGTATAAGAACCTAACGGCCCCGGAGAAGACGTCATTGTTGCTTTACCACGGCGTACCGGTGTATAATTCGATGGGGATGTTGAGATCTAGCAATGGCTTGATGAACACGTTAGCGACCGAAGGCGCGAAAAAGAAGTACGATTTCACGGTGCAGAACGACGGTAACGACGTGACATTGAAGACGAAAATCGTCACGGCCAAGATCACCGGAACGGTGGTTGATGAAGAGCCGATAGCGATTTACACCATTGATAAAGTGTTGAAGCCTAAGGAGATATTCAAAGGTACACTTTTGTTTGAATTGAGTTTATTTTGATACAATTTGTTGTTTTTGGTTAGAAATGAATTTTCTTTTATAAGTGTCATTTAAGCCTTTAAGGAAGTAGAAGTGTTATAAATCCTAACTATTACGAAAGTGTTTACGTGATAAAAAAAAATCTTTTACTATTGTCACGTAAACACTTTCATAATTAACATTTATGATACATACATTTTTTAAAATACTCACAAACCGTATATTCATAGGTACGGTGGAGGCGGAGGAGCCAGCGGCGGCACCAAAAGCGGCGAAGAATAAAAAGAAGACGGAGAAGAAGGGGGAGGAGGCGGAGGAAGAGGCGGAGGCGCCGGGGCCGGATGCTTCGGACGACTATGGTGACGGTGATGTGGCGGATCAGACGGCTAACGGTGGCGGAAGGGTGGTGGCGTCGGTGGCGATGGCGATGGCGATGGCGATGGAGTTGGGTTGTTGGTGGTTGGTTTTTGTTTGATTTTATTATTTTTGTCGGTGGGGTAAAGTGACAGCGGGTATCATGGGTATCCCACGAGGCTTCCACATGCAGGATATAAATGGCTTTTCTTTTTTCTTTTTATTTATGGTTGAGGATATCTATTTGGGTTTATTTATGAAAAGAAATAATGAGTTTTTTTTTTTGGATTGTAATTACTATTTTGATGTATAGATTTGTATGATATACCGTTGCTTGATTTTTTTTTATTTTAGTGTTGTCATGTTTTAAGTGTTTTAAATATATATCAACTTGATCCGTAGTTTTCTTAGGTTGAACAATGATTTTTAATCCAACAGGTCAAGGTTAGATACTTATAACATGTAATATTGCGAGGTCATGAGTTTAAGTATTAATCTAAACAAAATGCTCAGAGGTAAGATGAATTTTTTTTTCTAGCAATAGGTATCTTACTGATGGGGTTGGGGGTGTGATTCCAGCTAGAAAATAATAGGTGTGCCCAATAAAAATAACATTTATCCTCCGAAGACCGAAGCAGGATCGCACATTTACCTTTCAAAAAAATAGTTGTCTTATGTTGAATTTTGTCGGGTTATCTTTTTTCTTATTTGATAAATAATACAATTTGAAAAAATACAATAGAAACCAAAAAAGCTGTTTGTTTAATTAATCTCTATTATTTCTGTAGAGATTTTATTTGGTTTGCATAATTTGACTTATGTAAAGAAAAATAACGAGTCTTTTCATTTTTTGGACTGTAGCTACTAATTTTTTTACTCATAGATCATAAAATTACAATTCTCTCTTTTTATTTTAATTTTAATATCTAAACTGTGAAGTTTAAAACAAGTTTCGAACCAATTAGTTTTATTTTTTAACTATATAAAACATAAGAATTATATTGGAATATTATCAACGGAACTGTTAAATATAAAAAATAAAAGTCAGATCTCATGGATACGTTAAGAATAAAAAAATCTATCTACTGGTTGTGGACATGTGCCTAGTTGGCTTCTGATTTACATTTTTCTTTATTGATTTTCCTTTTTTCAGTGACGTTTTAATGTCCCAATGTAAATATTTAATTTCGTTTTACGTGTAAGAGAGAGACACATAATCAACTTATCAATTAGACAACTTTGACGAATTGAGTTAATAAGATTAAACCATTTAATTATCCATATCTTGTTCTTAAACTTTATGTATAAGATTAGTAGTGAGAGTTAAAAACGTGGTTAGAAGATTAAAGTTAAATTTTGAATAGAGTAAATTAAAAGTTTATATGTAAGTGTAGATACATGTGTATCTAGTTTATGAGTTTAATGTAAATGTCTTTCATATCTTACACGTATGTAATGAATGAGTTTAAAGATATATAATATGTGGTTGATGTTTATAATGTTTAATATTTCATAGTATTATTGTGTGTTAAAGTATAATAAACTTACTATATAGGTTTGAGGTTGTTATGCATGGTTCTTAGTCAATAATAACTAAGCGAAATATGTTCAACCTAGTCGTATGAGTCTTCATGCGAATTGACCATGCTTATGGACCATACACATGAATACATCATGCTTATGGATCAGTCGCACGACTGAACCAGGAGACTGGATCAGTCGCACGACTGAGACATAAGATTGACTCAGTCGCACGACTAAACCTTCAGTCGTGCGTATGGATCAATCGCATGATTCAGTCGCACGACTGAACCATGCTAATGGTTTAGTCGTACGATTGGAAACCCATAACCTATAAATACCACTTAATTCGTGGAAAAATAGTGAATTCGAAACACTTGATACTCTTACGAACCCTAGCCATCTAGAACGTCCAAGGAAGTCTGTCCAACTTCATAGATCATTCCTGATCGATCTCTATTCGTTCATAACGTTTAGTTTCAATCTTATATCGATCGGGTATTTGTTCTCACTGATTGGATCACCAATCAAATAGGATTCCGCACTATTTGATTCGGTGTAAACGCAGAATCTGTTAGTATTCCGTACGCTCATGGTCCTGACAAGTGGTATCAGAGATTTGGCTCTTGATTTTGCATTTGAATCAGTTAGCATTGTGTCAAAACTCACGTTTTAATTCAAAAGAGTCATCTTTTTTAGTCTACTGGTGTTTTTCGATGTTTCCAGGCATTAAAATTGAAGTTTTTTGTCATACGGCAGATTAGGGTTTATGGGTAAATCGTAATTCGTGTTAAAGTGTCAAAATTCGAAAATTTTCAAACACGATTGAGTCATCCGCATTGTCCATCCGCACGATTGTCCATTCGCATTGTCCATCCGCACGATTGTCTCATCCGCATTGTCCATACGCACGACTGAATCCAATCGCACGATTGAATTCATTCGCATTCGCATTGTCCATTCGCACGATTGAAGTTGTCATGTTCTCAAAGTACAAAGTTCATAGAAATGGAAGATCAGTTTTCAGCGTTTACTGCCGGGAAGGACTCACGTATCTAGAACCTTCTGCTTCTGGAGAATGAGATAGGAAATAACAGTAAACCGCCAAAGCTTATAACGTTGGATGACTATCCACAATAGAAACAGCGGTTTGAGATTTATCTAAATGGAGTGGATCCTAACCTCTGGACTTCTATAGAGACTGGTTACATGGTACCAGTAAGCGCAAATGGAGTAAAGTTGACGTGAGGTGGAATGAACGAGGCTCAGAAGATACTTTTCAATGTTGAGAAGAAAGTCTATGCCCTGCTGACTCAGTCAATCCCGAAAGACATCTTTCACAAGTTTTCTGAGAACAAACAGACCAAAAAGTTATGGGAGGCATTAGAGAAGAGGTATGATGGAAATGCGATGTTAAAGGCATTTAAGGCTAAAGCTCTCAAGAAGAAGTTTGATAACTTCTCCTCAATTGGGAATGAGAGCTTAGATGACATCATCGACAGGTTCTACTATCTGATGAGTGAGCTGCACACTCATGGTGTAACGACGTCTATGGAAGATAAAGTTTCAAGCTTTGCAGATGGTTTGCCTAAGAAATGGATTTCATTTGTGTCCAACCTAAGACATAATGATATACTTGCTACATTGGACATAAATGACTTCATCTTGAAGTTAAGAGAGGAGGAACTGAAGATGAAATACAAGTCGAAGAAAGGATCCTACGTTTAGAATCCTTCACCCTACAACTCGGTTCCCAATCCAACTAGTTTAGGAGCACCATTTCAAACAGCTTTTGTGTCCAGTTCCGCGGTTCCTTCTCAATCCACTGATCCAGGACAAGAAACATCTAGATCATCGTCTACCCAATATATAGTGCCTGAAGCCAATACAACGAAGTTGAAGACCGAGAATCTCGGTAATATCACAGTGGAGGTTGCAAAAGAACACATGGATCTTCTAGCAGCAGTGGTTCAATCGTATGATGGTTTAGTTGTTGGGAAGATCGGAAATTGTCATCTTGTAGATGAAGACTATGAGCAGGTTGATGAGAACGAGCTGGAGAGGATGGATATCATGTGGGCTCTAGCAAGTGCAGTTAGACGAGCTAAAAAGTTCGTTAAGAAGATGGGTCAGAATCTTGTAGCCACAAAAGATACGACCTTTGGTTTCGACAATACCAAGGTCACCTGCTTCAATTATGGTGAAAAGGGGTATTTAAACGTGAATGTGTAAAGCCCACGAAAACAGGAAATGGTAACCCATTTCCTACTACCGTCAAGACAAAGACATGGTTGGAACCAGTTCTGAAAATAAAGAGACTAAAGCACTAACTGCCCAAGGTGATGAAGGACAAGACTGGTCCTTCCGATTTATCTCCCCTGGAGAATCAAACATTGCTTGTATAGAAGCATTGGATGATGGGTCTGTCAGTGAAGGTGAGATTGCAGCAGAGCAAGCGATGTCAGATACAGAAGAAGCTATGTACGTGGTAAACCACTTGGTTGAGGAAAAGCTTAGAGCTTCAAGTTCAGAATCTCCAATAACAGAAGATTCTACCTCTGCATTGATGGTTGATTCAACTGAATCCTCACAGGTAAGTTCTTTAGATCAACTATTTAATAAACATGCTTGTTCTGAATGTGAAAAATTTAGGGAAAGCATAGATCTAAAATTTTCTAGGTTATTAGAACACAATGATAACTTAGTAAATGACTTATAACTCTGCACTGAAGCAAATCGTATAATAAAACAAAATGAGTGCAATTTTAAAGAAAAGATAGAACTATTGGGTAAACAACTAAGGGAAACCGAGGTTGTTGCCTTAAATCAATCCACTGATATAAATTTTTATTTAAATTCATTAGAAGAAACCAAAAAGGAGAAAGCAATTTTGGAAGTCGAGGTTAATTCATTAAAACAAAAACTGCATAGTTGGGCTAGTTCTTCTCACATAGTATAGAACTTAGTGAAAGAACGAAACAATGGTGAAGGTTTGGGATACAAAGTAGTGCCACCACCACATGAGCTGCTTTTAAATACAAAATGTAGACCAGTTAATAACAATCCAATTAAGGATCATGTGGTGTCTACTCCTCTAGTTAGTGATCCTGATTCCACGGGTAAGCCTGTGAAATCTGATACTAAACAGAAGGAGGCTACTTTGAAATCAAAAAGCAAGATGCCCGTTGAGAACTTGGATGATGCATTTAAAAGGGTTAATGTAAGGTCAGGTTCACCAAAGTCCATTTCAGA